>VYZX01000504.1:191161-202203 GCA_013401335.1 Brachypteracias leptosomus
CGGGGCAGCGGCTGTACCGGGGAGTCCCTCCTGCTGCAGGCCGGGAGTGGTGCCCCGCCGGTGCCCGTGGGCCTCGGCGAGACCTGCCCCTGCGGAAGGGCCCTGTCGGCACGGGGCGCGGGTGCCTGAGGGGTGCGGGGTTGCCGGGAGGAGGCGGGACACAGCGAGAGGAGCGGACCTCGGAGCGGACAGAGCCGGGACACGGGCTGCGACGAGGCCCCCCGGCGTCAGGCGCTCTGTAGGTGTGACCGGTGCCGGTGGCGGCACACCGGTGTTCCCCCGCTGCCCGTTCGCAGCAGAAGCAGGGCAGGGGCTTGAGTAGCGGTAGTTCCCCGTGTATCTTTAGGTCTGTACGTCGGGGCGCTCCCTTTGAGTTGTTATTTGTTACCAGCGCGGGCTGGTGAGCGGACAGCGGGAGGTCACGGCCCGGCCGTGCAGGTACCATCGGTGCAGTGAGGAGGTGGCTGACAAGTGAATGCTGTACAGAGTGTGCATGGAGAGGTGGTGCAACGCTGTGAACAGAAAAGCGAGAAGACCAATGCACTTGAATTGCATATTGAAAGTAGTATATAGTGGAGATATTTCTATTTTTTGTTGCATGAGGAGGACAGTTTCACCATATCTGGAAGGGCAGTTGGTCAAAATGACGTGGTGTAACACTCCTGACTTTGAGTGGAATGAGCCATTTGTAAAAGGGGCTACCTGATGATTTATCCAGAAACAATTTCTGTTAGCTGTGAAGACAACCTCCTGAAGGTGGGGTGGTCACGTGGGGCATGCGATAGATGCACGAGGAACTTTTGTCCCTGTTGCAGTGCGATGATAAACCACACAATGAATTCTGGCCCTAGCGGGAAGGAACAGGCAGGCAGTGAAGTAATTTTAAGTTTTTGGGACTTTTCACAAAAGTATCACTAGAGATAGGATGAAGGGTAATGAGTTCAAACTGGAAGAGGGGAGATTTACTTTTGAAATGAGAAGGAAAATCTTTATCCTGAGAGTGGTAAGGCACTGGAACAGGTTGCTCAGGGAGGTTGTGGATGCCCCATCCCTGGAGGTGTTCAAGGCCAGGTTGGATGGAGCCTTGAGCAACCTGGTCTAGTGGGAGGTTCCCCTGCCATGACAGGAGAGCTGGAACTAGATCATCTTTGAGGTCCCTTCCAACCCAAACCATTCTATGATTCTTACGTATTTTGATGCTCACAACAGCAACACAAGCAATATTTGAAATGGATACTGTTGTCATAATGTTGCAATGTTTTTCAGACTGTAAATTTATGATGTGTAAAATGGCCTTGGTTTTAGTGCCAGAAAACAAACGTTACAGGAAGAAACAACAAATGGGGCCTGAGTTTAAAGTATGCTGTAAGAGCTTATTAATTTTTAATTAATATTAGCTTCTAGTTTCAACAAGTTGAGTGCAGGTGTTGGTATAATCCAAGTAATTAACAGCAAGAGATGCTAACTTGTGGTAAAAATACTTTTTTTTTTTTTTGGCCTGTAACGTAAGGACCCAGTGTTCCCTCTGTGCATTAGTGTACAAAGATAATGAAGAGATTTCCCACTTACCATCTTTTATCTAAGATGCATATATTAAATTGCATTAATCTTTCTTCAGAGATAATACAATCTATTGTTATTGTCATTTATGCATTCTTTGTAATTTGTCAATGTTGCTCTTTCTTTTATAGTCAAATAAAAGAAAACTCTGCACAGTACTCCCAAGTGTGAGATTAGCAAAGCTGGTATAAAGAGGAATTACAACCTTTCTGGCTTTAAAAATCAAACCTGGTGTGTACATGACTTGTATATACAACATTTGCTTCCCTTTAAATAGTATGAACTCATGTCACACATGCATTGCCAGGGATGGCTCAGGAACAAAATATGACATCTTCCATTTTTTTCTATGTCTAATATCTGTTACTTGTTACGTTTTTAGACACATCCTTCACTTTGCAGACCCTCCAAATCCCCGGTATTTTTCTGTATACTTCCCACCTATTCTCAGCAGTCTGGCTGGTGAATAGCTATGTAACTATGTTCTGCTTCTGCTCTCATGGGATGGAATTGTATTTGAAAGAAGGAAATAGTGATTTGCAGTCTTAGAAATCTTTCTGTATGTATAGCATGAAGGGAAGAAGGGTTAATCATAAAAGAAAAATAGAATTTGCCCATATAATTGAAATAGCTGTCAATTAAATAATGATCTGAATAGGAGAGATTGTAAGTAATGTGGTGGGGTCTAAGGTGTTTTGAAAGAAGGTAGCATCTCTTTCTCTTACAAAAGGTTTATTCCAGGTCTAGTCCAATCTGGTTCTCTGGAGTCCTGTCTGTTTTGTAAAACTGGCGGTAACATTTTCCTTTGAGCTGGCCTGTCAGCCAACACTGGCTTCACATTAACTGTCAGTGCGTTGGTTTGAGGAAATGAACGTACTGAAAGCTACACTTGCTTGCAAGAGTGATTGGTGTCTGTCTGGGTGAGCCCCAGGACTCATCTGGCTCTCCAGCAGTTCCAGCTGGAGGGGTGGCTATGGGGCAGAGAGGGATGGGTCTATGTGGGGCATGAGGTGGGAGGGCAGAGCTCGGGCAGCCCCAAGAGAGGCAGGGGACAGGATCCAGCCTGGAAGTGCAAAATGGGTGTGTAGGCATAGGACAGCACCTGACAGCATGTACATAGCACATTGCTTTTTGTTTCTAACCAAACCATTAACACCCTGTGGTAGCTGCAGAAGGTCCATTTCAGTGCCGTTTCAGTGCATTTAATGATGTCCTGACAGAAAAAAATTATGATGTGAAAGAAACCAAATGAAAGAAAAGAAATGGAAGGCTGCTGCTTGGGAGAAAGGTAATCAGATACATTTAAAAGAAACCTTTATTAAGCTTCAATTTGGCATAATTATGCCTGTACAAAAGAAAAAGAATAATATACAGCATGCCAAAGATGCTACCAGAGATCAGAATGTATAGTTGCATAGGCCCAAGTGGCCTATTCTCTTAGGAATAATTGAGCCATTTGGAGGAGAGAGGAGTTTCCCGCACAAAATTTGCATGTACATGAACTGCTGTGCTCCAGAGCTGTTTATCTTGACACTTTGCAAAGGCCTGAGTCTGCATTTTTATCTTTTTTTGCAAAGTTAGATCCCTTTAATTGGAAATCAGCTTGACCTGTGGTAGTTCCTGAAAAAAATCTGTATCATCTGGCCCTACTGGTCTGTATTTAATGTAATTCTTTCACTAGCATATTATTCTTCAACCTTCTGAGCAATTTTTCATTTAACTACACACAATTCTTAATGCTTCTTTTAAAATGCCAACAGTTTCTATTTCTATTGTAGTTCTAATGCTTATTTATCCTTCTCTTATAATAGTTTTCTATTTCCTCTTACTTGTTATAACCAACCAAATCCTATATCACTTTTAACTCTTTAAAAGTAGTTTTCTTCCACTTGCATTGCTTTTAGAGTAATACATTTTTCTGGAAGCTGTATGCTCTGCCTTGTTTCTTCCTACTTACTAAACTTTTTGAACTTGTTGACTGGTGTCATCCAAAACTGCCAAAGTAATGTCAGTCTTGAGGACATCGAAGTCTTACAGGTTTTATTGGTAGAGGGGAAAGACCCAAATTAATATTTTTGCTAATGGAAAATCTGCAGCATGATTTCAAGTTACCTGCTTCGTTAGACCTGACTTAAACTGGCTGAGTAGTTGACATATGGCTCTGAGCCAGCTGGTAGTTGTGCTGCTCGTGGACAGGCTGAGAGGCAGCACAGCTGGGTTTTACAGCAGCCCTGGGAGAGCTCCGGGCTCTGAGTCTGGAGTTTGTGCTACAGAAGTAAAGTTGTGTAAGATGCGTACATGATTGATTCACGCCTGATCTTGAAGTCCCCCAGCTGAATGAGTCTTAAAATTGAGCTCTATAAAGCTGTAATTTCTGTGGAGCAGCCTTCAAGCCACACTAATCTGTGAAATTTGGACTTAGAAGCTGCTGTATGTGCTGGTCTATGCATGATTCCAGGGCTTGACAGCAGTAAGCTTGTTGAAGTTTAATGTCTGTTGGCATATTCTGTAAATAGATTTTTTTTTTTTTAAGAGGGAAAACTCCAGAAGGAGGATATATTTGTAATTTTCACTTGCATCTTATAGCAGCTCTATGCTGAAAAGATAAAATAACAATTTTCAGTTTAGAGTTGTTTTTTATGTCTTTTTGGGTGTCCTTTTTTTTTTTTTTTTTTTTTTTTTGTTTTAAACACGTATGTNGAGGAGACTGAGTGTTGTGCTGTTTTTTTCCCAGTGCCTTTTCTGAAAGGTAGTTCAACACGATGTTTGGGGGAAATGTGACATTATTGGGTTTTGGCATTCCAGGAGAGCTTGCAAGTGGATGCAACATACCCCCTTATGCATTCTCTTCTGCACCAAATGTCAGGAGTAATTCATGTCGTTGACAGCTATGTCCACATGTGAAACGAATGAAAGACAGGAACTAAACAAAAAGCTAATAAAAGAAGCAGCAAGAAAGTGAGAACTGAACACTTTCTTAGTAAACTTTATTGCTGTCTCTAGGAAGAGGGTCAAATAGTGCAGCCTGCCCTTATCTGTAACCACAAATGCTGCCTTTTTGGCAACGTTGAAGTGAAATGGAGCTGTTTGTACCTCTGTGTGCATTTTGGGAGCATGAGAAACAAACAATTTACCCAAGAAACACACACAGGAGATTTATATAGAGGCATACAAAAGTCACTTTGATTTGTCTCCATTATTTACCCTACTTTTGAGCTTATGCTTCCAAGACATGTAAAGTATGGTTTCACTTGTACCCTCTGCAAACATTAAATATGTGGTTTGTCTGCCAGGCAGTGTGAGGCATTGTGTTCATTGTTGTTTGATGTGTCTTCTGCAATAGAAGAGTCACCTCTGTTGGTTCAGTGGTTACCTCAGTATGTATCCTGTGATAAACTAACTGGCAACTCCAGTACAGGCTATTGAAGGAATATTTATTCTGAGACATGCTTAGTCATCCCTGTTTTGGCTTCTGACAGATTATGGGCATTACTCTTTATGTGTTCTTATTAAAGCTGATGAACAAGTTAATTGGGAGACTGGTTTGTGAGAAACATTTATGGCACTGGAGGATGAGAATTCTGGAGTGCTGTGTTACTGCCCAAATGTGTCCTGCACTGCTGGCCGGAATCAGAATATGTTCCATGTTGCATTGTGTGTTAGCAAATCTAACAGTTTACATCATGCAGGTATGGAGCGGCTGCTAAATATGGGACAAGCATATGTAAGAGGATCCTTATTTGTAGGGAATATGATACAGCCCTTCTGTATCCTGAAGACAACATTCAGCTATAAATATTTCTTCACTGTTGTAAACAGAAAACTTTAGTAAAGAAACTTACCTGTAATTTGGCTTTTTCTAATTGTTAAACCTGCTTGCTTGTTTTACTTGTAATTTGGTGTAGGCTTTGTAAAGTACATCAGTATCCTTAATTATTCGGTTGTTTTGTGTTGATTTTTTAGGTGGCTTGGCAGTATGCAGATCTAGTACATTTTGTGTTTAACCGAATTGTTACATAAATGAAAATATTTTCTCTTACCAGAAGCAAAATGCTTTCTATGGGGACTTCTGCTTCTGATGCCAGGACTCTTTTGAAGATTTACTTTGTTCCTTGGCTTGAGGGAAGATGTTTTTAATGAATTCTGAGCATCCTTCAGGAGGCTGGTGACTCTTCTATCATTGGTGAATGCTGTCATGGACAACTTCAAAGAGTAAAGAAAGTATTTTTGTAAGTCTTTTTCAGACTAGTGCTCGATACAGGAAGCAGAAGGTTAAGTTTTGGTTTAGATTAACTGCCCAAAGCTTGCTCTTTTCACTCTTAAAACCATTCACAAAGTATGGGAACAAATTAGAGGAAATGATTCTCTGGAGCAGCTGTCCAGCTTTCTGTATGAGCTATCTTGGAAGGGTGTATTTACTCCCTAGATTATAATATACTATAGATATACTTGAGCTAGCTTTAAATGACCTAATTTGAGTCTGGGAGTAGTTTTACTGCAGAATAAAAACAGTAAAGTAATTTAGATTTTGTTGAGCTGTACAGCTGCAGCTGTATTAGGTACCTGAGTACTTTGTTTAAAAGTCAGTTTTAGTATAACTATTTCAAAACTATATTACAAATAATTCTAGCTGTACCTTCAGATACTCTTCTACAGTTGTTTACTGAAAGGGCCAGATTTCATTTCATACTTGATTTCATTTCTATAAGTCAGTGCAAGATTTTTTTCTCTTAATAAATCCCTGGAAATAATGCTTAATTTAACCACTAGTCTCTTGTTGCTTTTGAGGAGTATTTTGGCTAATGTTCCTCCATAGTTTATTTTTAAACACAGTCAGTGGGAAGCTACTTGGTAGCCTCCAACTAAATAATTGTCTTAAAATAAAATGTAATAGATCATTAATGTTTTAGTAGCAGTACTTTGTTTAGGAGGATAGTCAAAAGAGTACAGTTTGCTTTCTAAGAATGTTTTATCTGCTCACTATGTTTTATATGCTCACTATGTTTATTCATTCTGTTTTATCAGCTCGTTTCCAAAACACCGCAAGCAGTTAACGCACCTTATGAAAGACTCCTGACCTTTCACATCTTCCCAAGTACTATCTAGATGTCACCAGTGTTTCCCATGTTAACAGTTCTGAGCATGTTTTACTATATGTGCCTTCGGCGCCGAGCTAGGACAGCAACGAGAGGAGAAATGAACAGCCGGAGGGCTGTTGAATCAAACACCCGAGCCTTACCTATCAACGTTGAAATAGTTCAGTATGCCAAAGAAGTGTTGGATTTCAGCTCTCACTATGGCAGCGAAAACAGCATGTCGTATACCATGTGGAATTTAGCAGGTATTCCAAATGTGTACCCTAGTTCTGGTGATTTTACTCAGACTGCTGTCTTTCGAACTTATGGGACCTGGTGGGATCGTTGCCCCAGCGCTCGGCTGCCGTTCAAGAGAACACCAACCACCTTCTGTAGCCAGGACTACGTGGAACTTGCTTTTGAGGAACCAGTTTATCCTACTGCAGTGCACATTCTGGAAACGTATCATCCTGGAGCTGTAGTCAGGATTTTGGCGTGCTCTGCAAATCCTTACTCACAAAATCCCCCAGCTGAAGTAAGGTAATTTTTTTTTTTCTCCTTTATACTTTCCCATAAGGTGTCAAATGCTACAAATAATACTGTTTACCAAACTTTACTTCCTAGTATTTTTCTGTTTCATAACTGACCCACTAATGTTTTCGTATGCATATTTTAAAAACTGTGGTGATGTGGTTTTTTATAGCAACTTCAGAGATGCAGGAATTAATGCAGATCCTAATATTAGATTTAATTTGTGTAATGATAGTTATTATGTATGTACAAAAATCACTTTTGAAATGGCAGTTCTGAATTCTTATCTTTCTCCAATAACAAAAGCAAATTGTGTAGAAGAGGCTGAGGAATCATGGTTGCTGTGTTGTCCAGCTTCAAGTGAGCATAAGCTCTCTCTTCTCTCTGCATGCTTTAGATTGTATATGTAGTACAATCAGGCACTAGAACTATTCGTATGGAAAGGAGGCCAAAGACAGCACCACAGAACAGTTGGACAAAAGGTTATGCCATTTGTCTGATTTTCATTTTTGATCTGGTGAAAGGGTATGAGCTGTACTTCATGTTTACACTTGCTTCATAGACTAAAAGAAACTGGTTTGATACTGTTGGTTTTCCTCATAGTAGGAACTCCTGATGAAATTCTAGCTGGGGTGGCTTGAAGATGGGGATGTGGGTAATGGTAAAATGATAAATACAGTGTATTTATATTTATTTATATGAGGGGTGAAGCTCTTAGTGAGAAGATGAAGAAATAGAAACGGAAGGAGAAGGGAAACAGGTAAGAGCACATAGTGGGGAAAAACATTGGGAAAAGCTGTCAGTATATGCAATGAAAGTATTCCGTATACATGAAAAAGATATGAAATGATACCAAACCCATAAAGGAAAGGAGAACTGATAGAAGAAAGACTTAACCAAATGTATCCTGTAGCCGATAATATACAAACAAATACTGTGCTCCTTTAAAATGCACACTTTGGTATAAGCAGTGTTAGCTTGGATGCTGGGTTTTTTTTCCCTGACCTACCTTTTACAGATATAGCTAAAAAAGCATACTTTTGGATCTAGCTTAGTATCCTGAGCTTCTTAATACCTAGGTCATTGGTGTTTATTCAGAATATGTAGAAAACACCCAGTGCAGTAGTTTGGGGTTTTTTTACAGCTTTCTGTTGGGTATATACTGTATAGCTCTTAAGTAAACATCCAAATTCAAGGAACAGTGATAGGTAACCTAATAATAAATAATAATAGGCCACCTAACTTCAGAACTAGGAGTGTGTTTGACACTGTGATACAGAACTTATTTATAGGATGGTATGTGGTAAAGTCAGCTTTTAACACTTTCAAATGTAGAACCTACTGTGAAATTACTTTTGGCCAATTACTCTGAACTTTCATTTTACTTTTTTGTTTTATGATATAGATTTTATTTCTTTATGATGTAGTACAGATTTATGTAGAGATTATTTCTGTAATTGTTGGTAATACTGCATTAGAGTAATAGACAGTGTGCTGCAAGACAGTACAGGGATATAATCCTGAGTAATGAGGTAATGCTATTTTATAAAAATATCTGTTTAGGCTTTGGTTCTTAAAACAATACACTTCTTTTAGTTTTGTGTAAAGACCAAGAGGTGTTGAAGGAACGCTCAAGAAATGATAGCTGAAGGAGCTATTTAGTAAGGTGCATTAAAAAAAAAAAAGTTCAATTAGCTAGAAGAAGATGAAAGTGAAAATCTTAATATAAAATTTTTGGGGATGTACTTTATGACTCCTCTTGGAGTGTGGCCAGAGTGAGAGCTCAGACTTTCCTTTCTTCGTTAAAAAGGATGAAGTTTCTGTAGGACCCTGCTTTTAATTTGTATGCAGGGGTATCTTCTCTTCTGTCTACTTAGGTTAACAAAACTTTTGGTTAGAGGGAGGTTCTTCTCTCTAAGGGAGCCTCAGAACCAGTTGTCTGTGCTGCACCTTCAGTACTTGTCAGTCTTGATGCTAGAGAAGTGTTAGAGGGACTCTTTTTTTTTTTTTTTTTCCCCTTTTGGCTTACCTGTCCTCAGTGGGACTTGTTTGTTCAGAGCTGCACATTTGGTTTGTCTCTTTTCTTCTGAAAAAGACAGATGTGTTATGCATGGTGTCTTGAGGGGAAGATGGAGTGCTTTCTTCACATGAGGTGTGCAGTATTTTTCCTCTGTTCGTTTGCTCGCCTTTATGAGGGGAATATGAAAAGCTGCAAGAATGCAGTCCTTTTTTTTTCTGCTTTGGTTTTTGGTTCCTTGTTTTTACTTTCCAAAAGCCTCTGAAATGTGAACTAAGAATTATTTTTTGACAGTGGAATGCTGCTGATAATCCTGGGGGAGTCTGCATTTAATTGCTGTTTTGGATAAGAAGAACTTCCCTACTATTTCCTGCTGTTTAAAAAGGTCATTTCTAAGTTATTTGAAAGGCACTTAGACCCTTGTTTTCCTCTTCTCACTATTTTGATACTCAAATCGCCCTATTACCTAAAAGCCGTAAAATGTTTGTTTTATCTGCTTACTCTGAATCTCTGGATCTCTTTCTTTCTGAACACCAGCATAGAAAGGACAGATCATTAGAAAGGTTCCTTTTCACCAGTTCTTACTTTGATATAAAACAGAGGCCAAATTAATGGTGGAGTCAAAACTGTTGAAAGGAAAAAGTCTGTTGGGACTTGTTTAAATGTTACACTTAGTGGATTATACTAGTCCAGCTGAGTAATCTTTTTTTTTTTTCCTTTCTCTGTTCAGCATTTAAAACATCAGCTCATCCAAGACTTTGCTGCATGCAAAAGTTTCTAACCTACAAGAAGCTCTGTAAGAACTTGGTGTACAGCAGTCTTTGCTGAAGAGGACTTTATATATTCTTGTAGAAAAATGTCTGTAGTCCTCAGTTAGCCAATGTGTTGCTCTGTTGCACACTTTATGCTTCAGTTGTATGAAAGAACGACTCACACAGATGTTCAGAAAAATGTCTTTAGTCATGTTTCTCTATTGCTCACACATTGAATACTGCAACCAGTTACAGCTTTGTATGACACTGGCTCAGATGAGCTTTATTCAGAGTCATTTTAGAGGTGGGATCAGCTCTTCTTCATGAAACTGGAATAAACATTTATTTTGCAGAATGGAATGTAATTGTTCCTAAATAATTCTAATGCTTAAAACATGACAGTTAATTTGAAGTTTTTTCATTATGGTTTAATCAGCTACCAGGATTCTCTATTCTTTCATATCTTTTGCTGCTTTAAGCACAGAAGACATTACATCACTCTCCTCTGCATAAAATAAATTTTAAAAATCATAAATGTCAGAGAAACTGCTGTCTTTACACTTAGACCTTTTGTGCTTTTCATTAGTGCCACTCACACCTTGACTGGTGAGTAGTGTTTGGTAATTTCTTAAACTATACTAACATGTGTTAGCATCTGTGTACAAATTTGTTACATCAATTATCTGAGTGCAGAAAATCTGAGCAGAACCCAATAATTTGAGATTAAGAGATATTATAAGATATAGGCTCGGTTTTTACGTGGTGAAGAAATCCCTCTCTTTTTTTTTTTGTATTGTGTTGTGCTATGATTATTATAGTAGTGTAGCCTTGGGGTTTTGTGTATTTAGGGTTTGGTGACAACAGTGAGTCCCTCTTCAGCCAGTGGAAGGAGGCAGATCTCCACACCGGTGTGATGGGGACGCTCACCCAATAGTGACATGAGCTGAACACAACCAAGAGAATTTTCTTTGTTTCTCGTAGTGTATGAGGTTGATGTATAAGATATAGATAGCTTCTGTGATGAGGAAAGTGTTTTCTTACCTGTTTTTTTTTTTTCCTTCTCATTTACCCAAAAGGCTTACTCTTGATGATTCCCTAATGGCTTCC
>VYZX01000508.1:412-14336 GCA_013401335.1 Brachypteracias leptosomus
CCTCATAAGGGAAATGTGCATCATAAGTGCATCCCTTAATCATCTTTGTGGCCCTGTGCTGGACTCTCTAAAACAATTCCCTGTCCTTCTTGAACTTAGCGGCCCAGAACTGGACACAGTATTCCAGATGTGGTCTCACCAGGGCAGAGTAGAGGGGGAGGAGAACCTCTCTCGACCTACTAACCACACCCCTTCTAATGCACCCCAGGCTGCCATTGGCCTTCTTGACCACAAGGGCACATTGCTGGCTCATGGTCACCCTCCTGTCCACCAGGACCTCTAGGTCTCTCTCTCCTACACTGCTCTTCAACAGATCAGTCCCCAACTTATACTGGAACACGGCGTTATTCTTGCACAGATGCAAGACTCTACACTTGCCCTTGTTATATTTCATTAAATTTCTCCCCACCCAACTCTCCAGCCTGTCTAGGTCTCAACCTTCACTGCTTCAACCAGACCCTCCTTGTTAGTGAGAAGAAGATCCATCAGCGCTCCTCTCCTAGTTGGCTCATCCACCATTTGCATCAGGAAGTTATCATCAATGCACATCATCAAAACATAGGAAATATTTTAAATTCTTTCCTTTAACAGACAAATTTAATGTGTTAGATTTAGGGATCTCTTTCCCTGGTTGACTCTGCCTGCAGCCCATATATTTACAGAACAAAATTATCATCTAATTAAGTTTAAATTTTGTTTGCTTATGTGCTGAATTCTTTTTCTGTCAAAGGTAGCAAAATTAGTTTGCTTAAATATCCATTATACTGAAGAGAATCAAATTTCACATATACTGGATGACAGCAGAAATCTCAAAGTGGATGTAACTACTGAGAGTATACAGTGTCCTAGTGGTCCAGGGCAATATATGTTCTTTTCTTCAAAGTATCAAAGCTTGAAGGTATTCTAACCATCTTCCATTTTAGAGAAAAGTAGTATCTCTAAAGCTGAGCAGAATCTCCTATGAAGGGGAATATTTTTTCAACACATAACAAACGTGGATGCTTTTTTTTACTTCTAATATTGGTATGCCATCAAAACGTCTTTTTGGAAATACATATTAGTGCAGCAGGAAGAAGTATTTAGTCCTCCATTTTTATAAAGGCATGACTAACTATTGTAAAACCTGACCACTCTGAATAACTACACAGACATTAAATTAATGAGATTGACAGATCTACTTCTTTACCACTATTTTGAAATTTACCTTATGGTCTCCTAGATGTCTGTACAGGACTGTAATCTATTAAAACAGTAAATAACATGCCACAAATATTCTGATAGGAAAAAGTGTTCAAGTGCTGTGTAGGTTATATAATAAAATTGGTTTCAGTGTTTTTGCTGCAAACACACACATATTGTTTTATCAGTTTTATGATGTATAATAGGCAATATTTTTATAATATCCTGATACATAGATTAATTTATCTGATAACTTTCTAAATAAGAGTTGTGAAATTAATTTCCCATTGCTGAGAAAAACTTACAAAGTGAGAAATGCGTTATTGTGTAGCAGTTTCAGTGCATAGCACACTGTCTCACATTCATGGGCAGTTGATAGAAGAAAACAATTCTTCATGTATTTGATACAGAACCTCATGCTGCTGTTTACATTTCTTGTTGTGTAAGGAAAGAAGGGCTTGTAGTACTAAGAATATGAGCTCTATTGCAGTGCAAACATCACAGAGCAAGCTTTTTCATGACAATCAGAAAAAAATCCTCTGTTTTTTGTTCTTAATAACAATAGGAAAAAGAATATAATTTATAGTGTCCTAGGATCAGAGAAATAGAAGAATGTCAGAACTAATCATTATCTTCAGGTAGCCAGAACTATATGAAATATGTATATTCAGTTACTTCTAAATAAGTATTATTATCTCTGTATCATACATGTTTATAATACATTTTTGTTCTGTTTTAAAGTGTTCTGTAAACATCTGTGATTTTAAATTAAGTTTTGAACATATAGAATGTACCTATGCTTCAGAAAGCTAGGAAACTTTCCTCTATTACCATGTTTTTCTTTACTTTGCAGAGCACTCACAAACTCTCTGGTTTTGTGTTTTTGAATGCTCTGCATGGGATGCACTCTGAAAATTTGTGAGGTGAGACCTGAAGCACTTCCTGTTCAGGATGAGACTTGCAAATCTCACTATATGACAAAAAGACGGGTTGGGGTGAACTCCATCTGGTCTCATGGTCTAGTTACCTGGGAAGCAGGGACGCAAAGCCCACCTGAGAATGCACCTACTCCACAATGTGGACACCCAGTCACCTCCTGAGAGCCTAACTGCTCTCAGGAAGCAGCCTAACTGCTGCTTCAATTAACATAGTTTTAAAATAATTAAAATGTAATATGTGCAATCCTATTAAAGTCAAGTAAGAAATTAATTTCCTTATTAAATTAATTATTTTACTGTAAAGAGAGAGGAAGAATCGTTATTTTTTCACCTATTCATCAGCCATTCACTGCATCATTTAATTTGGACTTGATGGCAAAATGATAGTGTAATAATAACAATTTTTAAAAAATCTAAAGCTTATGCACAGCTGGCCACACTTAGAGTGAGGCTTCTTCAATTTAGAATAATTTCTCCACAGTAATGTCCCATTATCTGCAAAGGGGTTTATTTTACTTGATCTTAGTGTACTTGTTCTTAAGCAAAGTAGCACAGAGAGAAAAACAGCCTTTGGTTTCAGTTTTGCATTTTTTCTCATAAGTAGATATTTTATAATACATTTAAATGGAATAAAATAACACATGTACTAATTGCTGACATTGACGCTGTTCATGCATGTTGTAACAAATCTTAATTATGCTTATTTGTTTATTCCATTTATGAAACAAGAAGTACAGAAAAAAAATGTTGTTTAGATATATGTGTAAGCACATACTCTATACTCTCAGAGACTAATTATAAATTAAGATGGATTTTGATAGAATTATGAAATCAAAGATTAGTGTCAAACGATACAATCTTTGGTAGGATTTAACAAACTAGAATCATGTATTAAATGGTACTTAACAGCTTCTGGTAAGTTTATAAAAGAAGCTGACAGTGAAAGAAGCATTATAAGAGATACAAATAAGAGGAAAAATCAGCCTGTTGAAATTTGTGAACTTCACGTTCAGAAAAACATACAAAACCAAACCCAGAATCATGGTGAAGTTATTTCAAATGATAATGGAGGAAAGCAGCAGTTAACCTGAAAAAGTCAGAAGCCAGATCCGTGATTAGGAGTAGCACATCAGTGTGTTTATTACAAATAATTTGTGTACACAAATTCACCAAGATGAGCATATAAAAGAGATCTCATGTGATGAAGAAAGAACAGGAGGAAAAGATGTTACTCTGCAATGCAGCATTTCCTCCATTAGAGAGAGTGCACTTCCATGCAGTTACATGGTGTCACTGAAATGCAGTTTCTCAGTCTCGAACATATAGCAGAAGTTGCAAGAACAGAAGTTGTTGAAGATGTCTTAAAAGTTATTAGATAAATTGTTTTTCATTTTATTCTTCATTTTTGAAAAGAAAAACTTATGAGTAGCTCAGGTGTACTTTACATTTGATACAAAAACATTGCAGCCATGACTTGTTAAGAGATATGACATCACTAATTTCCACCATAGGAAGATAGCTAATAACCCATTATATTTTACAAGGTTTGAAATAAGTCTGCAGGTAGAATTATTTTTTTTTTTTCTAAAATAGTAATAATTTAATTTCTGATTTCCACTAAAGAAAATTATCCATTTTTCTGAATCATGTCAGATGTAATATTTTTTCTCCCACGCTCATATTTCAAAGAGTAGATTGATGATTCAACCTTGATTTATGTAAGAACTATTTCTTTTTTTTTTTTTTTTAGATTATAATTGCTAAGAAATCCTATATTTAGACCCAGAATACACTATTCTTCTTGGTCTTCACAATTTTAGTACAGTTTTATGTTAACAGAAATTCAATTTATTTTTTTTTTCATAAATCCATTCATTCTGATCGTGACATTTCATATACTGGAACTTTGTAAGTTTTAAGCTTACAAAGCTTAAAAAGCTTTATTATCTTTTTTTTTTCCCCTCCTATCACCTCCTAAAAACACTTATTTTTCTAAAGTATGCAGGGAATTGAAACGAATTTTTCGGATTATCTGAGTTACAAAATATTCCACTGTTGCCTATAGACAACTGATGTGTACTCTTTCATACTGAACTTTAGTAGAAATTGTTTAGGTACTCTGTTGCATCATTCTGATAAAGTGGATAATCAATATAATTTTAAAAATGTTAGTCCACTGCAATTTTTGACCAGCTGTAATTTCTTGCTTTGCATTCCAGAAATATATCCTTGTTCTTATTTTGCTATTTTTCAAGAGTATCTTGTGGTCCTGTATAGCAATATTTTCCTGTGGAGTTTCTTTAAAACAGATTCTGGTGAGACAGGAAAGTGAAGAAAGATAACTAATAAAACTCCCAATATATGTCATATCCGGTCATACAAAGAGTGATTTCCTGTTGTGAGATTCTTAAGGCTACCAGATCCATAGAATCTTAGAATAATTTTTGTTTTGGAAAGGACCTCTAGAAGATATCCAATTCACGCCTGTTTAAAACAACTAAAATCTAAGTTGGAACTGGCTTCAAAGTTCTCGAGGTCATAGCCATGAGTCTTGAATATCTCGAAGGATGACAGTTCCATTACCTTTCAAATCAACATGTTCCAACAGCTGACCTCTCTCATTATGAAAAATCAAGTTTCTGTGTAACTCAGATTAAGAGCAGGAAACAGATCATACTTGCAAAATGTAAATTAACATTGAATCACTAGAGTATGTCATGCATCACAGAAGAATAAAACAAATCCTTGCCTGGTTCAACACATTTGTCCTTTACCTTAATTCTTCTCAAAGATGCCAAGGTTTAAATATTTAAGTACTGAAATACAGCTACAAACATTGTTCTGCCACATATAATTTCATAGTCACTGGCAATTAGAAGTTTAAGAACTTAAGAAACTTATTTAAACATTATTCATGGTACATGGAACTTTTAGGGATTTTTAGATATATTTTTTTCTTTTGGATATTAGAAATATCAGCAATGATTAGAGAAAAAACACATATTAGCTAGTGGCTTAGAAAACTATGGAAGCTAAACTGCACATGAATCTACTGTTGGAAAAGTACAGTGTCAAGAGAAAAGTTAGCAAAGGTATAGGCATCAAAACTACAAGAGACAAAACATACTTGTAGCCTTAAACTAGTAACATGACTTTCACAATAATTTGTTCTGACATCTGTGTCAAAGTAATCATTTGAACTACTCAAGTATTTGAAGTTTGAGTGCTTAATGCTTTTCTGCTAGTAAGAGTGGACTTTAGCAGTTCATTTGCTAGTAAGATTGGACCCCTGAGGTCAGTTCTTTGGAACTATGAAAATGTTTCAGTATTTTTAAGTGTTTAAGGATATCTAACCCACTTGTGGATCTTTCTTAGTTCCAATGTCATATTGTGAATTGTTGGGCAAAGCAGATGTAAAATCCAGGAGACATGACCCCATATCTCTGTTTCATCAGTTGACCAATCAGTGTAGTTTGACAGAATACAAGATGAGCTACTAAAACTGTTTGCTAACAGTTTACTAACAGAACTCCACCATTCTCATAATGGCCTGATTAAGATTCAGAAAACAATTCACTTTCTTCCAAACTCTTTCATGGCTCCTATTAAAGAAAAATAGAAGTGCATTATTTTTAAATATTTGTTTTCTTCTTTTCACTAAAGCATTTCTGCCTAAATGTCAAATTTCCAGAATAAGTTTTGCATTTTGGTGTTCATATATTCACAACAAATATCTCTCATTTAGACTTCCACTTCTTTTTACCTTTTCTTCTGACCTTTTTTTTGTCCATATAGAAGATACGTATTCACTATTGTGTATTTCTTTAGTATATGAACATATATGTGTGCATGTGTGCGTATCACACAAAATCAGATTAAATACTACAGAGTTTGCTTAACTGGTTAATCTTACAGAAGAAAACAAGCTGTTTGTACACATATGTCAGTAATGCCAAGAAGCTACAAAATAAATATACTACAGTATTCCACCTGCTTGCATCTTGAGACTGGCTGCATCATTCCTGTGCAGCTGACAGGCATTTGACAAACAAAAGAAACCCCAAATAACTAAGCACATTCTAGGGGATGAACATTTCTTTGGGGTTCCTGATCAAATGTAATCCCTCTGCCAAGTTATTTGTATGATATCAGATATAAAACTAGTGAAGAACATTGAACATTTTTTGTTCAATTGAAATATTTCAATATCAAATTATTAGCTGAAGAATTGAAGATGAAGCTTCCTTACCTACAAATATTTTTTACTTTCATATGAACATTTCCAAAGTTGTCATAATTGATACACTTCATCTGATACTTTTGGATCATTTTTAGTGTTACATATATTTAAAGCAGACTTTATCCAAAGCTAACCATATTGTTCATGTTCATATACACACATACATACAAATTAGTTTATTGAAAGCAACATGGCATCTGAGATGCTGAAAATGAATGGAAGAGAGATTACATGATATCTTTAACAAGTATGTAGTTTTAGGCTTATTGGATTATACAAGTAATAAAACTTTAGCTGCTGGTTACAGTCTTATAACTCTGAATAAAGAAAAGTTGAATGTCTAAGGGGTTGACTATAGAAGATAATGCGGCGTAAACGCTGTAGTTTTTACATTGCTGGTAGAAATCCATAGGCTTCCTATTTATCACCTGATAGTGGAGACTCTCAGGATCTGTCTGGGCTTATATTGGCCTGAGCTGGTTTTAAGTTCATTAGTGGTAAAATGACCACTTCCTGACCTCTTGTAGATAAAGCCCTGTAAATACTGTATTAGCTGAAGGTGTGACACCCCAAAGTGATCCCACCATAACAGATGGTGTTTATTTGTGTTCACTGACATGAAGGCAGGCAGTTATGGGATTTCTAAGCATTGTTTGGAAACTATTGAGACTGAAGAAGACTGTAATAAAAAAACCCCAAACAGATCCAGACCCAAGTTGCAATAAGAAAATCTCAGCAGATCCCCTAGGCAGAGGGGATGGAGGAAGCAACCCACACTCTGAACAACTTACTTCTAGTGAATACCTCATGATGCTGCTGACTAGATACAATACTCCTTTATATCCTTCTTTGAAGACATTTGAAACTGTCAACCTTAGGACCTGGAGGGGTGGGTAAAAACACTGGAGAACATGGTAGATACTAGGAAGATTGTTTTACCTTTGGGATTTTGGTTTGAGTTTTTTGGTAAGGAGTTGTTTTGTTTGGTTTTTTTTCCATGCATAATAATGATAATTTAAACATTATTATTATGCAGTTCTCTGTTTTATTCTGAATTGATAGTGTTGTTATTACTGCAACTAGACTGATAAAAGGTGTCCTGTTTTCATTACAATGGTAAAACAGTAATTGGACTAAAATAAAACTTTGTCTCTTCATAGTTAATGTTTCCCCTTCTGTCCAAAAGACAAAAAAATCCACCCACCTCACCTTCACAGTCTCCACTTGTGCAAGCACAGCCTTTCATAGCTCCTCCCTACCTGCTATTCTGGGTTTGGACAATTGTTTATGCAAGGTCTCTGCAAGGAACTGAGTGATCTGTTTATTTTTCCTGATCCTCAGTTTTCTGCTCTTCCTCCCACTGATTCTTAATTTGGTGTCTGAGAGTCTCCACTACAGGATACCTCACATAGGTGAAGTCACCAGTGTCTTCAGCCTGAGGAAGAGGCACCAACCATTTCTTTCAGCCTGAGATCTAGATGGTTTTGTCCTTCCTTAGGAATTCCATCTGGGCCAAGTACTCCAGTGATCTACAGTCATGCCCTATGGTACACCACCATGTTGTGCAGAGCCGTGTCATCTTAAGCATTACCTTTGGGCCACCGACCACACCAGCTTGTGTGTTAACTGCTAATTTATCGCGTGCCAGTCCTGTTGCCACATTCCTGTGGCCACTACTGCTCTGAAGCAGCAGTAAGCTGTTTCCCACCAAACAGGGACCTGTTATTCCCACATCAAGGAAGACAATTAAGGCTGAAGACCCAGGCAGAAAGCGGCAATCAGGAGTAGAAGCCCAGCTGTGTGAACAGCAAACAACCTTTTGACACCTGTCAGTATCTGTACAGTGTGTACCTTGGGTTACTGAGGAATGTGGGAGGATAACATTCCACTTCTCAAATAAGAGGCTGTCAGAAAAAAAAAAAATCAGAAATTTACATTTTTTAACTCATCTAAGAGAAAGCAGCATGATCTAATGGATTTGAAAGATTATTGTGTTGCTTATGGCATATAAAATGCCTGCACAAATTCACTACGCCCTTGTCTGTGCTTTACTTCAAAGCTTTCTCTAATGCATCCATGATATAGTTTTCATTCCGACTAAAATCAATAGAGACCTGCAGAAGATGAGAGCCCAAATGAGTATGTGTGAAACTGTTAAAGCCTGGCAGAGCTGGCAGAGGAGGTAGAAGATGTGAATTCTGTTGTTTCTAGACAAAACCCAGAAAATTTTTCCTCATGTCTATATACAGCATTGTCAACAGAAAGTAGGAAGTTGGCAGCAGCATACAAAAGCATTTCCCAAAGCTACTACTAGTAATTTCAATACATTAACCACAGACAGTAATGGACAGCATCTTCAATTTGAATAGACATTTCCTGGGTATTCAAAGAACTCTGAACAAAGATGTGACTACAACTGAAGAGCTGTGAGGTATGATAATAAAAAAAAATAAATACCAATGGACAATATTTCTACCCTTAATTGTCCATGGATTGTATGAAGTTCATTTATTTCTGTTAGAAAAGGTAAATACTGTATTTGTTCTTACGATTACGGGAGACTTAACAAAAAGTATTAATTTTTATAAAAGCCACATTAGTTCTTATATAGTTCACAATTTAAATTTTATTTGTTCAGAATGACTTGATACAAACAACTTCATAGTATATTTAAGTCAGAGTCAAAGGAAAGTTTAGTTAAACATGCTTTTGAAGAATTTTTCATGGAAGGCTGTTCTTCATGCCATGGTTGAAGACCACTGAAAGCAGTAGAATTTTCCAACCAATTGATGGGGTTTTTAACAAGTTGGTAACTGAATTATGCCTATTCAAGTCACTTGTACTTAGCAATAGGTACAGGTTTGTAATTATTTCTTCAGTCATTAAGTTATGATTAAGCTACAAGGAGAGTAGTTGTATAATCTGACTGTTACTAAATGTTGGCACAAAAGCCTGGGGTTTTTTTCTCACTTGTGGATACTATCAGTAAACTCTTTATCTTTGAGTCTTTGTTTCAAAAAATTAGAATTGTTTATCTATTTCAGGGTCATATCTTCAATTATTCTTTTAGTTATATTTCTTAGTATAGCTATAATTTGGCTCAATTTTGATTTTTTTTAAAGAGTCCTTTTGTTGTAGTATATTATTGTACAAAGCCAAATATACATTAAAATGGAAATACCAAACACTGTAAACCTACATAAACATATATTTCAGTGTGTTTAAGTGCAAATAGATAGTAATAGAACAGGTCCAAAAATTTAAGAGGTGATGTTTCTTAATTTTCCAGGAGTAAAATAATGAATATATTCAGTAGTCATGATCGTGGAGTTATACTTTACTCTGTTATATGACTTCATATTCAATGGTGGGAGAAGAAAAATACATTTAAGTGGAGGATTGAGACAAAGGAAGTTTCTGCAGAGAAATTGAGTCAAGGTGATATTTAAGAGCAAAGAGCACAAGAGTAGAAAATATGATGTGCTCATCTTATCATGCTGATGAATAGACAGACATAGTGATGGCCAAGCAGTGTATATTTTTACAATACTGTAACGCACAACAACAGAAAAAAAAACAGAAGGAATTGGAAGTCAATGTGAAGTTGCAGAGCTGTAACATCACTTGGATTACAGCTGAAATGCTGTGATGGATGGATAGAGGTTCTTTAGAAAAGACAAGCTAGGAAGGTAAGAAGAGGGGCAGTGTGTGATATAATGGGGTGGATAGAATACAAGGAGCTTCCTCTTATGGGAGGTCATGAGACAGGCAAGAATTAATAGGTAAGGGTCAGAGAACAAACAAAAAGAAGTGATGCCAAGATGGTGGGTGTCTCGTTCCAGTCTATGGATGATGAGAGAGATGAATCTTTATAACCTCCAAAAAAGGCTATCCCAGTTTGATGGGACCACAGCAGCAGCAGCGTCACAATAATGACTCAGAGGAACAGTACAAACATTGATTTTATTAAGAATTTTACACTAAGTTAGGCTAAGGTATTTTGATGAGTAAGAGGTATTTTGATGAGTAAGAGGTATTTTAGATCTTGGTGAACAACAGGTATTTTAGGGAAGGAAAATTATCTCCTTATTGATGGTCTGGGTAGCACCCATTTTGACAAGGAAGGAAGAGAGACAGAGAGACAGAGAGAAAGAGAGAGTAAAGGAAACAGAAAAACAGAAAGAGATGAGGAAAGAGGTAAGTATCACCACCCTTGGATCCCATGTAGTCTTCTTGGAGTCAGGTCATCTTCTTTGTCCATAGGTAGCAGGTTGACAACGGTAAACATATGGGTTCATCTTTATATAGTTTCACTTTTCGCAGGACTACTTACAGGGCGGTAACTCTCTTACCAAGTTTCCAGAAAATTCACAAATTGAGTCGGGGGGATGTCTGCAAATGTGTTAGTGGGATGTCTTGGAAAGATTGGTGGGACAATAGGAGTCTCTGGTGGTCATGGAGTCTCCCAACAAGCTGACCAAAAGTTGACCTCACTGAGGTCCAGTGTAGGCTGCTCGCAAGGGGAAGAACAGAGAGAGAAGAACAGGGGAAGAAGCAGCTCACTACCCTGTCTTCACAGGGCCCCTTCTGTTTCTTATCTATTCTCCCTTGACTTCTCTTATCTTGTCCCTTTGCAGCTGGAGTTGTTTGAGACAATGCAGACTTAATCACTAGTTTCAGGCATGTCCCTGACAGGTCCCTTACAGGTAGGTACCTGATATGCCTAATCAAGAAGAGGGAGTAGATGAAGCCTTCTTTAGATAATAGAAAGAAACCACAATTGCAGGACTTGGTACTCATAGGGTACTTGCTTGGTACTCATAGGGTACTTGAGTCAGCTGTCCAGCTGCAGATAGCAGTAATATGACTGAGTACAAACAATCCAGGAAATTTCTGGGGTGTCATAATGACAATTTCTTGATTCAGGTTCTTAATAAACTGACTAGAGGGGACCTGTTGATACTCAGAAAAGGAAAGAAGTATCTGAAAAGTATAACAGCCTTGGTCAACAAGTGAACAAGACATGTTTAAGTCAAAACCATGGAATTTGGAAGAGCCCATTCTTATTTGTTGAAAGACATGTTGAATGACCTTGAAAGGATATCATGGGAGACTGCCCTGGAGAGCCAAGTGGTGCAGGAGATCTGGCTAATCTTCATGGATTATTTCCTCATAGCACAGGAACAACGCACAGAAAGTAAGGCAGGCCAGTTTGGATGAACGAGGAATTCTTAGTTGAGCTCAAATTGTAAAAGGAATTATCGTTAAGGGAGAAAAGGCTGAGTTACTGAACAGAGTTGAAAATTGAAAAGGATGTAAAGGTCAACAGGATATGTTTCTGTAAGTACCTCAGCTGCAAAAGGTGTTAAGAAAAAGTGAGCTTGGTCCCCAGGAGGACTTGGGTCACAGTTAAAAAAGGCCTGGGAAAGGCCAAGGTAGTCAAATGTTTAAGCATGTTGCCTAGAGAGTTCGTAGGGTTTCCATTCTCTGAGATATTAAAAACTCAGCTAGACATAACTCTAAGCAACCTGCTCTAAGTGATCCTGATATGAGCAAGATGTTTGACTACATGGCCTCCATAGGTCTCTTCCAATGTACATGATTGTATGAAAATACCTTTTAATATTCTAAGGAATTGAATTAAAAAGAAAATAAAATTAATTCAGTTTGGAATTTTTTTCCTAATAAAATTATCTTCCTAACAAGTATACTTTAGTTCATAAATATTTAAACATATAATGATTGGTGGTTACTCTATGCATAGGTATTCTGAATGAACTATGTGTATCATTACCAAAATTGCTTGAGAGTAATGAATGACCTCCTGGTCATAAACCCTTTAATGAAGTTACACATAAAAGAAATGGTTCTTTTTTTTTTGTTTTTTCCTTTACCAAGTGCTACTGAGAGTGTATAATATTTTAAAGGCATTCTAAGGGAATTTTAAACACAACTATGTATAAATTCTGGTTTGTGTTCTTAATCATCACATTTTCTTCCTTCGATATCTTAATTATAATATTATAAACAAAAGAAACATCTATTTTATTTTCTTATTAAGATGTTTGGAATGTTACCTTAAATATTCAGTATGGGTATGGAAATTTACTAACAAAACCCATACATTTTTGATAAATGTATGCAGAAAGTTATACATGGATTGTTAATATATTGGAAAATTAACAGTTTCTCCTTTAATAATCCGACTTAAGTAGAACTGGTTTTAATGTGAAAAAAAACAGGAGCAAAATTTTGAAACATTTCCTGTGGAAAACATACCACAACTTTTCTGTAGCCATGATTGTTTTTCAGACCAGGAAATGGATGGTAGCCAAAGACATTTACAGTTAAAGCAAGTATTCCGGAAGTAACAGAATAATTATAGATTTCAATTTGCTGTTTACCTTGTCACTTCTGAATTTCATTGGCTATTTGTATTCCTATTTAGATCTCATTTCTAATTTATGTATAGAATTGCTTGAAATACATTTCTTAAATTAATAACAATATTGTAGAATAAACTAATCATACTGAACTTTCTGATACAGAAATTTCCAGGATTTTAAACCCTTCAATATTCTGTTTTAAATAATATTAATCATATTTGGGTTTGTTCTTATATTTATTTAATAATAAAGCATGATATTATTTGGTAACATGATTATGTGAGAACACTGTTGAGCTATGGAAAATACTTTGGAACTATGAAGCAAATAAAGCAATAGAAGGTTCAAAAACTGATGATCATGTAGGAATTTGTCCATTGAAACCTTATAGCTAACATATTATGTAAAGATATTGAAACAACTTTGCATTATTAACATACAGAGAAAAACAAGGGCTTAACCTGAAAGAAACTAAATCTATGACACAATGATGAGAAAATCAAACATAATTATGAACTAGTGCAAAAGGTATCAACTATATCAGTAATAGAAACATTAGTTCATAAAAAATGTTCAAACTGCAATGCGAGCAGTGAGGGAGGGTTTGACATTTTCCTTTCAAACATCACTGTAGGTATCAACTTCTTCTTTATCCTTCTCTATTAGCAAATCTACCAGGATTTGAACTTTTCTGTGAAAGTAGTTGTCTCCGTTTAGGGCTCAGGGCAACCCCCACGGAGCAGAATTAGTTTCATCCCTCTTCCCCCCTCCCCTCTTCCCTCCCAGGGGAGGAAGAAAGGCCTCACACAAAATTGGAAAATTAAGATCACAACTTTTAACAGGGAGTAACAAAAGGGATATCAGAGGAAGGGAAATATACAGAGGTAACAAGGGAAGGTATATATACAAATACATACAACACCGATCCTCGGATGCCACTGGATTTCTCCCGAGCCATGTGGAGTTGTAGCAGCCACAGAGCCGTCCGGAGCCAGCAGCAATTCCAGCGAGGAGGGGGCGAGTGGAACTTCCTGTGTCCTTTGACAGAGTGTGGCAGGAAGGGGAGTGGAATAGCCGCTCCACCTGTCCCTCCCCTTCCCCAAACCTTAAACCACAACAGTAGTGAAGTCACAAAACCATATTCAATTATAGAATAACAGAATCATAGGAAGGTTTGGGTT
>VYZX01000510.1:0-193703 GCA_013401335.1 Brachypteracias leptosomus
CGAGCGGTGCCCCGTGTGCCCTCCGTGCTCCCTCGCTGAGCATCCCCCGGGCCGGGCCGGGCCGCCGCCGGGGCATGGAGGCGGCTCACAGCCTCCCGGTGCTCGACGTTCTCCGCCGCTTCGGGGTGACCGAGAGCTGCGGGCTCAGCCCGGAGCAGGTCCGCCGCAACCGGGAGAAGTACGGCCCCAATGGTTAGTGAAGCGGGACGGGACCCCGGGTGCTGCCGGTGAGGACGGGAGGGGCTGGGGAACCCCCAGGTTGGGGCAGCCCTAACGGGACTCTGAGAGGTGGGTGGCTGGGACCCTTTGTCGGGACCCTGCCAGCCTGGAACGGGAAGCTCCCTGCCTGGAACCGGCACCGGGACCCTCCCTGCCGGCGCCGGGACTCTCCCCGCTGGGACCGGGAAGGGCCGGGATGCTGCCCCGGACTCCGTCCCGGAGCATCCCCACCCCGTCCCGGGGGTTGCGGAGGAGCCGTGGGGATTTGCCGCGGGACACCTGTTGATGAGGGGAATATCTGCCGTTAAGGGCTAATTAGTGGGGGTCCAGGCGGCCGGGCAGCAGTGGCAATTAGAG
This sequence comes from Brachypteracias leptosomus, assembly GCA_013401335.1. Taxonomy (NCBI): domain Eukaryota; kingdom Metazoa; phylum Chordata; class Aves; order Coraciiformes; family Brachypteraciidae; genus Brachypteracias; species Brachypteracias leptosomus. The sequence continues at coordinate 577 of VYZX01000510.1, forward strand.
GGGTATTAATCGCTCTGGCGGAGCGGCTGGAGGGACGTGGATGTGTCGGCAGGAAAGAGAGAGAGGGGGAAGTTCCCTCATTGCCTGTGGGTGAAAGAGGGAAGCCCCAAACTCTTGTTGTCGCGGGGGGTGGGGTGACCCGGGGAGCCCTCTCCAAGCTTCTGGACATCAACCTGGGTTTGATAAGGGGAATTTTGAAATTCGTGGTTTGTAAGTGCACGGGTGGGACTCGCTGGGGTGCATGAACCTCCCCGGTAAATGAGATTGTGACTGGTCAGGCTGTAGTTGTAGGGAGGGTAATGGAGACTGGAAGGTTTGAGATTTGGGGTGAGTTTGCTCCAGTACTTTAGAGCAGCAAGTCCTGTCTCGAAGTTGTGCAAGGAGCTAAGTGTGTAAACTCTCCTGGGTTGGAGCTTGTTGCATCTGCTTTTCACTTGCTCCTCATAGATGAGGGTAGGGAAAGCTGGTGTAGATGCTGGTGGGATTGCTATCTGCGTCTTCACTCACTGGGAGGGCTGTGTTGGGTGGGATAGGGGGGCCATGCCTCCTCCAGATCAGCCCTGTGAGCAGCAGTCCTGTGTGCTGGGCTCGGGATCCCCCATCCCACCTTCTGCTCCATTCCCTGAGTCGCTGTGGTCAGGGCTGGGTTTGGGAGCTCTCGCCATGGAGCACACGAGGCGTAAGCAGCAGAGCATCACACCTGTCCTTGTCTGACCTCATTCTGGAGGAGGGCAGCTGGGGACCCATCTGGGTAGCTGGGAGGTGAGTGATCCTTCTGCTTTGGGGGCTGAACACAAAGCACATCCTGAACAAGCAGGTGGTCGGGCTGATTTCGAGGTATGATTGCTCCCAACATTTCTGCACTGTCCCTCGGCCCCACAGGGACGTGGGGATGACAGCCCCTAAGGGTGGTCTGTGCCGTGCAGCGTGTCACCTCCCGGCATCGCCGTGGTGGCTTCATCCTCCTGTTTTCCCCAGTGAATCATCGCCGCTGAGTCAGGCACGTTGGCTGCTCAGTGGCACCGGGCTCTGCCTTGGAAAAGGGAGCTCGAGCTGATGACGTAGGTGCAAAGCAAAGGGGTAGTGGTGGCAATTAGTTGGTCTCTCTATTTTTTTCCTTCCTCCTTCCCCCTCTTGCTCTGTACTCACCTCTCTCTGCACTTTTGCTTCCCAGTGTTGGATTTTTTGGCAGGCTGTTGGTTCACAAGAGCTGGGGACTTTGGGGTGTCCTGTGGCTTTCACCTTCAAAGCAGAGCTCTGTGCCTCCTGTGCAGTATTAGAGCACTAATGTGGGCTGGGCAACTATAGGTGAAATGCCATTGAAGACTTCTAAGAATTCTGAATTTTTGCAGTTTTCGTGCAGTGTTTATATTTTTCTCATAGCATGGATGAGGTAGGGACAGGTTGGCACAGCTTTAAATTATGCTGTGTGGTTTATTTGGGGTTGTTTGGCTTAAAACCTTGAAGTGAAGCAAATAACCTTTTTCTCCAGCATGGTGAGAACTTGCAGGTTGTGTCGTGACAGCAGGAACCGACCTCCCCAGCTATGCTGGGTCACCCTTGGGTGCCGCGATGGTGAACTGGGCTTGAGCTGGAGCACAGGTCTTGAAGATGGCCTGTATTAAATTGCCTGACTTTCACTAAACTCCGTCAGCAGAAGTGCAGAGCAGGCAGAAGGGGGAAGAAAATTCAAATCTTGGGTGGCTCGAAGTGCAGAGCAGACCTTCAACTCCAGCTAGTTTCACTTTCATACCCTCCTGTCTCACGTTCATTCATTTCCTTCTAAACCTAACATCAAACTGCCAGTGTGGTTGTGAATCACAATCTAAAATACATCATCTTCCTTAAAAACTGCCTCCTGACATCCTTGAGAGAGCTGCTGGCTGCTGCTTTTTTATTGTGTTGATGCATTTTAAAAAAATATGAGCTGCAATGAGCTGCAGCATTATGTGAGGAGCAGTGGCCATTGGTGTGTTTTATATTAAAAAAAAATAAATATATATATTTTTAGGGGGGGTTCTTTTGGAGCCTAAAATTGTTTTTGCAGTTCCAGTGCTCAAATTTACATTTCCAGGAGGAAACAGAGAGCAATACTGATTATTTAATATCTCCAGTTCATGGCTTGGCAGCCGAGCAGTGAGATATAGAGTACTGGCCTGGAAGAAGATATTTCTCCGTTAGGAAGAGCTCTTGTTCTAGTTTCAGATCCGTCATGGGTGCTGTCAGCAGGGCCATTTCATTTGCCAAGGAAACTGGGGAAGGCGCTGAACATTTAAGTCTCATCATGATGATTCTTAAAAGAATTCTTCCCGAATCTCCAAAGTCAATTTTAACTAATAAAAGCTTTGGCTACTCTGTGTGCCAGGCGGGCACTTCTCTGTATCTCTTCCCATCCACCAGCACCGAGCTTCACAGGTTGCTTTTAGATCATAACACTTAAAAAAAAAATAAATACAAGAGCAAAAAATACACATCTCTATTATAAAATAAGACTGAGCAGGAGGATACAAGGGTGCAAACATTTTTTCTCTCTAAATTTAAAACCGAGGGCACAATTGACCCTGAGATGATTTGGGTTTTGCCAGGGAATGACAGATGTAAACAGGAGTTGCCCCGTGGACAGCTGAGTGATTTGCTGTAACCTAAGTGGGCTGTGAATGTCAGTGGAGTCAAGGGCTCTGCTGTTGGCAGCATAGGGGCGTTTATCTCTTATTGCATTTCATCACTTCTCACTCCAGAGCAGGAGCCCTGCTGCTGTCCGAGGTTGGAAATGCTACTGGGCAGGATCAGACCCTGCCTGTGTAGCCCTTCTGGGGTCTTAGACCTCCCTCCTTTACCCTCATTGTTCCTGGGTTGACCCCTAGTGTGGTACCTAATGCTCTTCAGAACCTCCAGCACCTCACCACAGGGTGCACTGATAACCATGTTCATGTGATGGCTGGTTTAAGTGTTATTCAGCACTGAGCAAACTCCAAGCCCACCAGTAAATTGCCTTTTCTTTTATAACACACCTCTGTACATCTCCATAGGCTTTATTTCAGGATCTCAGAGCCCTTGGGTGGATTTTTGCATGTGTGTGTCCAAGCCTACCTGGGCAGGAGGAGGAGATGTCCTCAAGCCCAAACCCAGCCCACGATGAGTTGCTGCTCTCCTGAAACCCACTGAGGTTCCTTCATGAGAAGCCTTCTGCTCTTCAGCAGGAGCACACATCCAAGCCCCTGCTTTACCAGAAGCAGCAGCAAAACCCACTGATGTATTATTTATTTCCACCCTCTCCCCAGGGCTGTGTGTGCCTGTGTCTGTACGTCCATGGGTGCCCCCTTGTCTGTGCTCTAATTGAGGTGCTTCATTCACCGTCGGATGAGCTGCTGGCAGTTGCTAACCAGCCAAGGTTACTCTCCAACTCTCTCCTGACAATTTAAAAAAAAAGGAAAAGGAAGAGAAAAAAAAACACAAAAAAACCCCTGTTTCATGCTGAAATTTTTGAGATGCTGGTAAGGAGAGGAAAAGCAGCATTTTCTGACTCATCTAACTCTGCTCTCTGTTCCTCTGCACATCGCCCACCTTTTCCACCCCCGAAACACACGCTTAACAGTCTGATTCATAAACATGCTACGGGCTTTGGGCTTTTTTTCTTCTCCTTCCCCAAATCCTTTCCCTTAGGAGAAATGCTGAGGCATTAAAACCTTGCGAGCGCCTTTGAATTTGGGGAGAGACTACACAAAATTTTCCTAATTGGGCAAGTGGAAACTCAGGATTTTCATCCCTGCACCATCCTCAGAGGTTGCTCACTTTCATACCTACCTTTAAAAAAAAAAATGTTTTTAATGGTGAAAAAGGAGCAACGTTCAGAAAAACTGATGTCTGCTCTTAAAATGCTGCGGGAACCATGGAGGGAAAATTTCCAGGGTGAGGCAGGGGCTGTGCTGCATTTTGTGTGTACCCCTGGGGTTGGCCTCCACTATGGCACAAGTGTGATTTCATTAATATTTTTATTTTGTTGCTGGCTTTAAAACTGGGGGTGGTGGAACGGGTGCTATGAAACACTGAGTTAGGAGGAGTTGGACACATTGTGGATGCCAGCTTGGGATGCACCGTTTCCAGAAAGGGGCCGGAGTGGGGCCTCCAAAACCACCAACAGCAAAATACCCCCATTTCCCCAGGCTAATCCCCTTCCCCAATATTTCAGGGGTCTCTGTTGACCTCCCTCCTGGAGCAGAGGGGGTTTGTCCCCCCTGATGCTGTCCTCACCATCCCCTTCCAGCCCCACAGCTGCTGCTGTTTGCCTTTTTAGCACCTTTGGTCTCTGCATGTTTTACACCTTCTCCAACCACCAGATCCAGTTTTAAGCTCTTGAGTCACATTTCTATGATCATCTCCTTCCAGGGTAAATATCTGAAAAATACTATGCATATTTATGTTGCAAATACAGTGGGTTTTGTTTTTTTTTCTTTTCTCTTTAAAGCTTCCCCTCAAAACCATTTTTCTGGAGTGAAAAACATCACCCAACGCCGGGTGTTGCTTTTGCTTTCTTCCTACCAAGGAGAATTTTAATTTTTGAGAAGCATCCAAGTCGCCACGTTCTTGCTCTGGGTTTGATCTCCTGCAGAAGGGCTGGTGTGAAAGCAGGAGGCTCTTGGCTGCTGCTGAATCCCTCCTGTCCTGTGGGTCAAGTCCGTCCCGGCACATCACAGCCCAGGAGGTGCTGCTGGCACAGACCCCATGGGACAGCGCTGCTGGGTGCCCAGAATTGCAGATGCTGGCATGAAGCAGGGCTGATGGTTGTTATTCTCTGGTGGTGGTAGCTGCCTGTGCAAAGCTTGAGAGTTGGGGTGAGCACGGCCAACTTGTGCCCTCCTGAGGCACAAAACCTCCCCCGAGAGCAGTGTTCCCATTGCGCTCCTGAGATCCATAGTGAGGATTCAAGCTGGTTATCAAAAGGCTTCAGAAACCTCGTGGGGCTGCACGCAAGCCTGAGATGCTTTCATTTTCCTGGTCCTTGAAAATGAGCTTGTTTGATGCTTTTTTGTATGTTCAAACCTCTGGAGGAGCCAGCTTTGATTTCTCTCCCATGTGCAGCACTTGCAGAGTTGGTTGGGATGCTGGTGTCCCTCCAAAATGTTTTTTCTTAGGGCTATTTTTTGTAAGCCATGAGTAAGATGTTGAGTGTTTACACCCTATGCCTCTTGCCCAGCTGGTCCAATCCCACTCCTGGGGAAGGGGCTCCTCATTGTGAGACGTTTCTCTGTCCAGACCAGCCACAAAATCCTTCTCTTGGTACTTCAAGCTGCTCACCTGGTGGGTCAGGGGATGCTCCATCCCCATTAATGTTTTCAGGGCTCTTAAAAGGGATGGTAAGAAGTTCTGAGCATCACCTAAGCCATACTCCATTGGGAATTAAGGTAGTGAAAGCAAAATGGCCAACCTCTTTTGGCAGGAAGACCACGTGTCTGGGTGCTGACACTGCATGAGGAAGCTCTAAAAGTCCTATTTAATTTTTTTTTCCCTGAGAAAAGGCCGTTAGGGCACTGGGGCAGCTCCCTCAGCTCACTCTGCTGATCACAGCCAGTGGTGGTGCAAAGAGGAGGATGTGGTCTGCTGGGTTTGCTGTGGGTTGGTTCAGTAAGGGGAGGGCAGCACTTGGAGTGGGATGGGACCAGTAGCTGAGCTGCTGGGCTGATGTTTTCCAGGAGCATTGCTGGTGTTTGCAGTCTCAATTATAGGGTTGAAATATTAAGACAGGTTGTGATTATCAGGAGAGGAATGGGAGTTTCTGCTTGCTTTTTTGATATTTTCTTAATTTTTCCTTTTTTTCCTCTCTTTTTACCTCCTCTTCCCCTGGTTCTCACATAGCACTATGGGAGACCTCCCATTGCATCTCAGGTGGGGTGAAGGCAACTGCTTCTGGTAAGTCAGTACACCTCAGGCAGGAGAAACAGCAGATGCAGGAGGGCTGGGGAAGGTGGGAGAGAGGGAGAAGAGGGGCCCATGGCCATGGTGGGTGGACAGGCAGGAGCAGGACAGGGCTGTCTGAGCCTCAGTCCAACTCAGTGTAATATTAATACCCAGTGAAACCCAAAAAGCACCAACCCCCCCATCCCATCCTGTTTGCTATTGTGCATCTGATAATGTTTGGGGGTTTATTGCTGGTATTGTGACTCATGATCTTTTTTATATCTCAGTGTTGGTCGTATTGGAGGTAGAAAGTATAACAGTAACTTATATTAAAAAAAAAGCATAACAGTAACCTCTATTAAAACCAGTAACCTCTATTGGTATGGAGCTGCTCTCTGTACCAGTTACCTCACTGGAAAACAGGTAGCAGAGATCTGGGCTGGAAGTGTAGAAATGTTGAAGAACCCGAGCCAAAAAGCAATAGAGAAAATTGTGGTTACTTGAGTATTTCCATGACGTGAGCGTGCGCCAAGGCTCCTCCGTGGGTGGTTAACCCCTCGTGGGCAGGGCTGCAGGCAGCTGCCTGCTCCACCAGCCACCCAGCCAGCACCCTGGGGCTGGTGGGGAGCAGAGCTGGGACCACAGGCTCCTTATTCCCATTAGGATTAATGCTCATGGGTCTTCTCCAAGGTGGGCGACTTGATGGAGTTGAGCCTTTCAGATTGGAATAGGCTGGAGTTAGGTCCAAAGCTCTTTTTTGCTTCATCCTCACCAGCAATTAACCTCATGTCTATAACTAGGCTTTGCTCTTTTTTTGTGGGAACCTCCCAGTCTTTGAGGTTTGGCTGCTCGTTATCGCTCTGTAAAAGCTTTTTTTGCTTTCTCACCCACAGAGGTGGTAAGTCCAAGGTCAGGCTGTGGTTTGGTCACAGTCCTGTCTACCTCCCAGGATGGGGTCTCTGCCCTTGTGCCGCCTGCTCCAACATGTCACCAGGCACCACCTCTCTCCAGGGCATGTGATGGCATCTCTGTGACCTGTGGTGGCTGGAACCTGAAATTTTGTATCTCTTTTTGAAGTCTAGACCTATAAGAACCCCTAAACTAGGTGTCCCCACTCTGATCATCAAAATCCTCATTACACTTAAATGTTCATCAACCTGCTGGATGTGTCAGCATGGGTCCTGACTCTGTCACCTGCACTCCCACATGAACCCAGTTGAGATTTTGTGTGTGTGTGTATATATATATATAAAAGATTTTATATATATATATATATATATNTTATTTCCACCCCTCCACACATTTGAATTTTTTCAAATCCACAGATTTGAATTTTTGGCAAGTCGCTGTGGGACACCTTTGAATAAAAAACCTCTTTCAGGAGGGGAAACAAAACACAGGCAATAAAAAGATTTTTTTTTTCCCCGTGCTGGAGGGCGAAGGCACCCGAGGACAGGGGACATGGCGCTGGCGGCCCGGGCTGGTGGCAGGGTCACCGTCCCCGTCGGAGGTGTGATGTTTTGGGGAGGAAATCCGCTCCTTGCTCCTGCGTGTCCCCTGTGCCCCTGGGTTCCTGTCCGCGGTATTTTTGCTTTGGGTGTTTCCTGCTATTTAAGCCACGATGTGTATTTCAAACCAGTGTGCGGGGGGAGGCGGGGAAGGGATGTGAGTGACTCCGGCCCCAAGGGCAGGGCTGTGCCGGGTGTCCTTGTCTGGGTGGCCGTGGGGGATACGGGGCCGGGGCAGCTCCGCCCTGATGGGTTTAATCCATCCCCCACCACCTCCAGCGCGTCCCCAAAGCCACCAGCCATGGCCACGCTACTCCCAGGAGAGGGGTGGGAAAGCTGTGCCACTCCCCACGGCTGGCTCGTGTCTTCCCAGAAGGATGGATAGCCAAATGCCATTTATTTTAAATTTTTTTTTTCCTCTCAGACAATCCCTGGAGTCCTTGCAGAGCCTCTCTCCGAGCAAATGCAGGGCTGTGTTTATGAGTTATATGTTTGGCTTATTATATGGTGTCTTGTTGTTGTTGTTTTGTTTTTTCTTCTTCTGATTTGGAAATGGCTTCATTTTTTTGCATTTGTTGCTGATAACAATCAGTTATTTTGGGGGGAGGAGTGTGTGGGCGGGGGAGATTCTTCTGCTTCCTTTGCCATGGGGAGCAGAAGCAGAGAGATCCTCGAGGAGGAACTCAATTAGCCGGGCAGTGACTCCAGCAGCCGGCGATGGCCAAATCCCCAGGGATTTGCCCAGTAAAACGTCAGCTCAGCTGGATCCTGCCCAGCCGCCGGGCAGCCGAGTTCGGGATAACCTTCCCTTCACCTGCTTGTTTGCACTTTGCTTTTTCCATTTTGCAACCTCCGAGTCAACAGAAGGGCTAAAATAAGGAAAACGTGGGGAGTGAGTGGAAAAACAAAAATAAAAAAGGCCAGTTCAGCAGTGCAGGGTGGGAGTGGGGAGGCGATGGAGCCATGTCCCTGGTCCTCCCACTCTGGCCACCACAGAGGGTCCTCCTCAGGGCACCGTGTCCTGTGGTTTTGCAGGTTTTCTGGGCTTTTGCTTGCTTTGGAGGTCAGGGTCCTTCTGTTGCCTGCAGGTAGATGGAAACCCCACCAGAGGAGCTCTGATGTTCAGAGTGTTCTGGTCCACTCCCTTCTAGAGGGGAGTCCTGTGGTGACCCAGGAGGGGATGGGCTGCTCTGCCCATCTGGGGCTCCTCTTTGGTGTATAATGACTAATTAACATTATTCTCCCGTTTTTCACCCCTTTTTGTATAAATGTATATAGATATCTATTTATATATATGTAGATATATAAGATTTTATCCTTATACACGAATGTATATAGGTAGGTTGGTGTATATAGAATCATAGAATAGTTTGGCTTGGGAGGGACCTTAAATGATCTAGTTCCACCCCCCCTGCCATGGGCAGGGACACCTCCCAGTAGACCAGGTTGCTCAGAGCCCCGTCCAACCTGGCCTTGAACACATCCAATGTTGGAGCACCCACAACCCCCCTGGATGGAAGAAGGTTATATATTTTTCTATATTTCATCCTTAGAGACATTCACACAGATATTATACACAGTTGGAAGGAGATTATGGAAAAAGCCTAGATGGGACTTGTGTTTCCAGGGATCTCTGAGTATCTTGCTCCAGGAAAGGAGCTGCTTCAAGTACACAGTGATGTATGATCCCCAGACAGCTCATCCATGAAAAGTAGTAATTGTCCAGCTTGCCCCTTTTTCCCATCCAGAAGAAAGATCTTTTCTATCCTACAGAAATTTTTTTCATCTGATATAATCTAAACTAAGGGCAGCATAGACTTCATTTTCCATGAAAACCCATCCAAGAGGAGTGCTGAAAATAGACCGTGCTCTGAGAACAGATACCAGAAAAAGCAAGTGGTCTGGGGGGAGGGGGGAGGGCAGGTCAGCCAGGGCAAGGAGTTCTGCAGAAAAAAAAATTAATAATCTCAGTTGGAGTTAATTGAGTTGAGAATCAGCTCGTTAGTGCCCATGTGGGTTGGGGTTGGAGGAGGCACCACCCTGCTGGTACAGTGGCTGTGTTTTATCATCCTGGTTTTATTTCCCAGCAGATGGGAGATAGGTTGAGCTGCCATATTAAAACTTTAAAGTTTGCCCTGACAGAGGCATTTCCTTCAGAAAACAAACAAACAAAAAAAAGGACACCCCCTTCAAACCCAGAGATCTGGGGAAGTTGGGCTTTTAGGATGGAGTTGGCTTCCTTCAGCCCCAAACTTGGGGCAGGGTCTCCTTCCAGTCCAGCCTGAAAAGTTGAGGTTTTCCTGGTTCTTATTACACAGCCCAGCTCATACGCTCTGGCTCAGCTACTGGTGGCAGCAGGATTGATTAAAACATGTCTATAAAACTATGTCAATTAAAACATCAGCTTTTGGAGGGGTGGGAGTGAGCAGGTTCCTCGTCATGACAGAGAAGGGGAGAAAATGCTGTTTGCATTTAAAAGCAAGATCTTGTAGTTTGTTTTTTGTTTTCTTTTATGATTGACGTTACTGGTTTGGGGCTTTGCTTTTGAGGGGTTTCATCTGGCAAACCCCTGTTGTGGCTCAGCTTGTACTCATCTCCAAGGAGCTGGGTCCACACTGGTTGCAATTCAATCCAAACCCTGCCACATGCAAGATGTTGAGCAAAAAAAAGTGGCAAAGCAAAGGGTTTGCTGGGCTGTGCCAGGAGTGAGCCCCTGCTTGGGGGAAAGGTGGAATAGTTGATGTTGCTCGTGCTGACAGGTTAACACAGGAGGTGCTGTGGGATGTCAAAGTGTTTCTTCTGCCAAGGGTCAGTTTGGGGTATGAGGGTTTGGTGTCCAACGCCGAGACAGGCACCCTACAGCTGGAAAATGGTTGGCTTGCAGTGATGGGGAAGGAAACCTGCGTGCCTGCTTCTCCTGAGTGGTGAGTCCTGGGTGTGGGGGTGCCGAGAGCCCCTGGCCAGGCTGGTCCCTGACCCCATGGGGTGGTGGGAGCAATGTCCTCGGAGCAGGGATGCTGCCAATGGGATGTGCCTGAGCTGCTGGATGTAGGACCAGGAGCCACCCACGCTTTCCACAGCACTTGGCCGGTGGAATACTTTAGTTACACTAATTATTTATCATTTATTTGTTATTTTACTGTTTCATCTCATATGCTGTGCAAGTGTGAAATCCTCAGTGGCTGCTTACAGCTCAGAGATGCTTGGCTCAGTGTAAACACTCACCAGGTCCTTGGGAAGGCAGTTTTGGGGGATGCTGTTCCCTGCACTGAGATGCAGCAGCTCTTTGCTGCATGCTGAGCAGCATCTTCCCTCCAGGAGCAAATGCATCCTAGTTTGAAAATGCATCCTAGTTTGAAAAAGCATCTTACCTGCCTTTTCAGCCCCAATGTCTCCTTTTTTTCCTATTTTTTAGGAAAAACCCCAAACGCAGCCCCACCTTGCTCTTCCCCAAATCTTGCAGAATCCAAATGAAATGCACAGCCCAATTTTCAGTGCTGAAATTCCCCCCCCTCCCTGGGGTGTTTGAAGCTGGGGCCATGCAGGTTTTCCCAGCAGCATGGGGCATTGCTGGGGTTCCCAGCACCGCCGCCTCCGCAGCTCCCGCTTTGCTTTCCCAAACCCTGCCCCAGTGCTGCCAGGAAAATGTTATTAAATTTTCTGTCGCCGGGTGCTGAACTTGGGGCGAGTGTCCTGTTTGTGGTGGTTCGTCGTGCCTGGAGAGGTGACAAATTGGTGAGAGCTGGGGCTTTTCTGCCAGTGGTACTGGATTTTGGCTCAGGGTGGCATCTGGGCATCATCCTTGTGATGTGAGGGATGGAGCCAGCCCAGGGCAGGAGGCTGCAGCAGAGCCCAGAAGGGTGAAAAAAACATTACTGGGCAAAAATCCCCCAATTGGTTTAACACCATGGGGGTATCAAGGGGAAATTAGCTGAAAAAATATTTTTACGGCAAGAAAGGAGGAAATAAAGTGCTATCTGTAGGGTGCAAGAAGGCAATATAGTGAAATTGCAGCGTGCCCCTTGGTTGGTGTAGTGGCAGTTCTGGCAGAAGGTTCCTAAACATGGCAGAGTCTCTCTCTTGCCTTTCCCTGTGGTTACGGAAAGGGGCTGCTCCAAAAAGTGATAAAGAGAAGCTAAAAAAACCCCCAACGCAACCCCAAAACTCAAACCCAACACCCCAGCTTAGGCTTTATTTTATTCCAGCTCCTATAGTGGTTTTATTTATTTATTTATTTATTTTCCTTCTTTTTTTCCAAAACCTGTTACTATTCATACACAGATTTTTAGCTTTTCCACCCGGGAGCCGGAGCTGGAAATTCTTTCCACTGCGTTGGTGCAGGAGAGAACAAAACACTGCTTTTAGTTTGCTCAAATAAACCATCCCAGGCTGGAGCTGTGGGTTTCCTCTGCCCTGCTCCCTCCCACTCCCAAAACGATCCCGGGGATCCGCCGATGGGGACGGGGATAGGGGGGATGAGGCCACCTCTTGTAGCCCAGTTTTCCAAGGGTTTGTCCCTTAAATTTCCATAGGACTTTAATCTTGCAAATGCCACGTGGGCATTGGAGCTGGAAGCCTCAGTAGTGGCTTCATTCTGGGGGGCAAAATGGCCACAATCTTCCCCCCCCGCCCTTATTTTCATAGCATTAAGAAAATGGGTTATCAGTGGGGGAAGGATTTGCTTTCCCCTGTGGCCCAGGAGAAGGATGCTCAGGTCTGGCCAGGCTTCATGGCCCCAGGCTGGGAACCCCTGCACCATGGCAGAGGGAAGCTTGTACTATCCAATATTTTGGGGATGAGCCATTTCCAAGAATAAAAGGAAGGGAAGTTTGGGATGAAATATGCAAGGTTTTCCTTATTTATTGCACACAGCTCCTTGGACCATCCATTCAGTGCTGCACTCCCACCTCCATCCCCATTTTTCTCTAGCTGAATAGTGGGATGTGGTGGTGGTGGCTTCTCCTTCAGCATGGGGATGTGCTGATTTTCTGGGGAAAAGGAGATACCATGGATGGATTTGCACTGTGCTTCATTGCTGTTGAGGGACATGTCCAGGATAACAGTGTTTCTGACTCCCTGACCTGCCCAGATAAGCTTAGCTGGCCAGAAAAGTAGCAAATGAGCCTTTGAGCTCCTCATCTCCCACAGATCCACAGAGCAGTGGGGCTGTGGGTGCCCAGATGCACCCATTCTCCCCTGGAGCCCTGTCACCATCCAGGAGGGAATGGTGGTGCTGGGATGGGTTCAGTGGAAGAGCAGCATGAGGGCAGGATGAACAGTCAGTCTAGAACCTTGGCAGCTGTGGGAAGCCGTGTGATCCAAATCAGAAATTTTAAGGGCTGATTTTATTGCCAGCCAGTTATGGTGTCCGGGTGCCAGCCAGAGAACTGGTTGGATCATTTCACCCTAAAGCATCGCCGGGAGAACAGCAAGGACATTTCTGGCCCTTACACCTCTGATAACCACCCTCCAGTGCTGTCGCCATCCCCAGCACTTCCTCTGACTCCAAATTTAGGTATTTTTGGGGCCTGTGGGTCCCCCAGCAAGGAAGGGCACTGGGCTTCTGCAAAGCTTGAGCAGGGCCAAGCGCCGGGGAGCTGCAGGAACAGCAAACCGCCTGTGTTTGCCATGGGAGGGGGGTTATATCTTGTTTCTTTTATCTTCCTGCTGCCTTCCGAAGCAGCCCCAGCGAGTGGCTGCCGTGGGCAGCGTAACCAGCACCTGCCCCGAGCGCAGGAAGCAGCAGCTGCAGGGCGGTAAGCAAATGAGGGGCTGGGGCCAGAGCTGCTTCCCCCACCCATGGCACACCCAGGGCCACCACCACCTTCACTCTGGAGGGAAAGACACAAGTGGAAAAGCTCCCGTGGATTTGGGATTGGTTCCTTGAGGATGATGGAGAACACGTGGAAGAGCTGGATCCTCCAGGAGGGGGTCGTGGTGTGAAGGAGAACTTGGCTGGCCATGGCCACCCAGCATGAGGATGGGGATGTTCCCCATGCTATGCACAACTGTGCTTTTTAATGCACGGTTAAGTTGCTGGTTTCCTTGGGTCTCAAGCTTGATGCAGCTGGAGATGCTGGTTGCCGAAGGCTCACGTGCTGCTCATGCAGCTGCACCTGCCTGGGGATGTGATTTCCGTGCGTGGGTGGTTGGGGTGTGCCAGCCACCCCTGCCCCATCGCCCTGCCAGCCACCCCTGCCCATTGCCCAGCCAGCCCTGGCCTTGGCCCTCTTGCTGTGGCTGGGGCCGATGAGTCCTGTTGCAACGGGGATGCCCCAGGTCAGCCCCCCCCCCCCCACACTGTGATTTGATTGGGTGGCTGCTGGGGGTTTTGATGTATGGGGATATTTTTGTAAATGGCTAATTCAGCTCTGGGGTGTGCTTAGCTCCTTGTCTTGGTGTGATGGTACTTGGTGTCCATGGGTCTGGCTTCCCTTCCAGCCAGGCTGGGCTCCAGCAGGCAAAGGGGTGCCAGGGTGGGTAGGGGGTGTAGGCTGAAGCCTGGTTAGTTTGGCAGAAGCTGAAGCAACCTCAGAAGATGTTGCTTCAAAAGAACCCTTTAAGGTGCACCCTGAAGGTCCTGCTTTCCCCGAGCAGAGCTGTGTCCTGCCCCAGTGCCTGGTCAGAGCCGGGGTGGGACACGAGGTGCAGGACAGTCTCCAGGGGTGCCGTGGCCTTCAGGAACCTCAGGCATGAAGCTGCACGGGAAAGCAAAATGGTGTGGGTTAATTGAAGTCACACACAGGCAAGGTGCATAGGAAACTACACGTTGTCCCTTGTGACCGTGGGGTAGCGTTAGCACCATTAGGCTGTGAGTGTTTGCCATCCCAGATAACTCTAAACCACCCAGGATTAGCTTTCAAACGCTGTTTTTTCCCACTTCAGCAGCTCAAGCAGTGACCTTGCGAGGTGCTGAGCCCCAGGCAGGATTTACACCAAGCTGGTGCTGGGCTGGCACCCTGCAGAGCCCGCCCCAGTTGTGCTATGGGCTGTGGGATGGTGCTGCTGTCACTGGGGCTGAGGCAGAGCAGACGTCCCCGGGGTTGGATCCTTCCAGCGCAGCCGGCCCTGGGAAAGGCAGCCCGTTAAAATAACAATTTATTCTGCCTGGTGTCTTGCAGACCGGTGGAAGGATCCCAGAGCAACACTGCCTGGGTCCTGCTTTATGTCACAGGAGGGGGGGCTGCTCTCCCACCTGGGCATGGTTTAGGGTTTTTCTCACTCTTTTCACTACTTTCTTAAGGCATTTTCCCTGCCTGTTGGCAAAATCTGGGAATTGGATGTGTCCTTTGTTTTTCCCCTCCATTTCCCCTTCCCTACATATGGAAAAAGAAATTAAAGGCAGGAAGAAAAGAATGAAATGAGGTTTGCAAAGTAGAAATATGGCTCGAAGGAAGTTATTTGGAGCAGAAAGCTGGGCCCAGGTGAGATGCTCATCATTACCCCCCATGGTGGGCACCGTGCCCTTACCCTTCCACATCACTGGTGGCAGAAGTGTTTCCCTAAAGGAAATCTGATTTTATCCTGGGGAAACTCCTGAAATGGTGGGGGAAATGGTATTTCAGTGCTCACCCTGCAATATATTTGCTGTTGAGTGTTGCATGCCAAGTCTGAGTGTGCACCAGAGTTTGCTTTGCCATGTGCTGTCTGGGAGAGTGTCGCCTCGTGCCTCAGTTTCCCCCAAAGCAGAGTGGGATGTGAGACCTCCATGCATGTTGGATAAACACGGGCTGCTGTAGGGCCCTGCTGCTCTGGGGGACTTTTAATCCTGTTACAATAGGAGAAGCTCAAACATTTCCTTCAAGCAACCCCCACACCATCCTGCCGCGTTTGGTTAGTTTGCTTTGGCCAGGGAAGCGGGGCAGGGTCTCCAGGGGCCGTGGGGGCTGCTCCTGGGTGGCTCCCGTGTTTATTTCCCTTTTCATCCCCCGGGGGCCGTGCCCTGCCATGCTGCAGGCGCCAGCCCCTGGGCTGCCCGCCCGCTGGCAGTTGGCAGAAGCTGGAGATGAACCTCCAGCTCAACCAGCCCGACGCCAGCCCCACGTCTGCCCGGGGTGGCCAGGCATGTTGTGTGTCCGTAGAGCATCTCGTGTGCATATTCTTCAGCCTAGCTTGGGCCTTGTGTGACGTGATGGCACAGTGAGGAGAGATGTCATGATGTGACAAGCTCAGAGCAAGTTGCAAATCCCCAGCAGTCCCAGGAGCTGTTCTTTGTGCAAATCAAAGCCCTGTGGGGTGGTGGAACCAGGGCTGCTTGCACCTACTCTGCTTGATAACCCAGAGGAGAACATGCTCTTCTGCTGGTGGGAATGGTCCTGTGACATCTGGGCACCCATCATCCCATTGTGGTATCTCCATTTTCTTGGCTGTGCTCCCCAAAGCCACAGTGCAGAAGAGCAGGAGCAGAGAATTTGCAGATTCACATCCACAGGCTGCAGGTCCCGCACTGGGAAGCTGAAAATTTATGGTGCAAGGGGGTGGCCCCATATCTGGGCGATCGTTATCACCTTCTACCCTTGGCGGTGTTACTGCATCTGTCTTCTGGCTGTATCCTGGGCCTTGGGCACAGAGCGGGGTCTCCATGCTGAGCTCTGAGCTGCTGACAGAATAAAGGGGCTATTCAGGTGCTGGGCAGGAGTTTCCATTTCAGGCTGTCTGCACTCGCCATGTTGTCCCAAGGAAATTGCAGATTTGGGATTTCACTGATTCCCTGCCTGTGGCCGGTTTCCCAGCTGGGAGGGACATGGCAGTGCCACAGCTCAGCACCAGCTCTGCTGCCCTGTCTGGTGCCATGGGGCTGACTCACATCAACTTGGGTTTTGGCGAGGAGCAAACCTTCTTAGAATCATAGAATTGTTTTGGTTGAAAAGGCTTTTAAGATCATTAAGTCCCTCAGCCACACCTCATTCTTATTTCTAGTGAGACTTTGGAAGTGAGAGGAAGGCGCTTCAGCCCCAAACATTCCTATTTTCTGTCAAATTTTCATTCAGATCCAAAAAAGTGAGTTCACTGTGACTTTCCCCTTTTTGTCTGGGTGTTTGGTGCAAATTGGGGGCTGAGCAAATGTGAGGGGTGGTGGAAGGAGTCTCTGATGGCAGGGGAGGTGCTGGTTCTCTGTGTGCTCCAAATAAGGTTTTTTTGGGAGGCCCCTGCAGCAGCATTGCTCCTGTTTGAGGTTTGGTGGTGGTGATGGCAGGGTGTCACTGGTGTCACTGGTGATGGGGCGGTGTCACTGCCACCAGTGGTATCTTGGCTGGCTGCCCCACTGCACGTGTTTCCTCCTGAGTTCATGGAAACCTGTTTCATGCTTTTAATTGAGAGTTCATGCAAAGTCCCTGTTCTGCAAACGGCGTCGCTAGGGCTCATCATGCAAACACCACGTGGGAGAAGCACCAAGAGGACTGTGGTGTTTCAGGTGGCTGCTCATGGTGGAAAGTCACCCCTGGGCACCCTGGCAGAGCCAGGACCTGCGGGAGCTCCAGCCACCTCCCCTGGGGCACTCGCCTGCCCCTAGCCCTCTCACCTTGCATGTTTGCACCTGTAAATGGAGCCTGGATGGAAATAGCAGCAGCAGATCTCTTCTACTTTTAATTTTGGTGGCTCTCTGGGCTGGGGAGAGGAAGCCGGGGGTGGAGAGGAGCTGGCTGCAAAAGGGAGAAGAGCCACTTTCCTTCTGACACATTCTGCAGAGTGATTTGAAATGTTGAAGCCACTCCAAGATAATTTTTTTTTTCCTGTAAGAATAATTATAGGCATGATGTAGTGGGCTGTTTATCATGATGGCAGGAGATCAGAGTAGTCTTATCTAGGAGGGACATGGGTGTAAAGCAGCTCTGAGTAGGAATGTTTGTGAGCACGGAGGAGCTGGTGCAGTTTGAATCGTAAACACACTCAGGCTTCTTGTTTTCACTGGTTTGCTCAGTGAAGGTGGGTTTGGTTTAGGTTTTTTTAATTTCTCTGGGTGAAAATAGATGATGGAAAACAGCCGAGCAGGTTTCACTTCCTGCTCTCACTGGGGGCTCTGCACTGGGTGTGCTCGGAGACAACCCAGAGTTTGGCCCAGCAACGGGGCATCAAGAGTGTCTGTCTTGGGCTGGCTCCTCTTGAACATCAGCCAGCCCCTTATTCCCTCCTAGAAATGCAAGAAATTGGGAAATGTCTTGTTTTATTATCGCTCCATGAGGTACAGAAGCAGGTGGCAGACAGCAGAGGCCTTGGGACAGCTCAGTGGGAGGTTTCTGCCTGAATTGTTCCCCGTTGGCATGTTTGGGGTTGGGGGTTTCTGTGTGGTCCCCTCTCAGCCCAGAGCACCAGAGGATGGAGGCTATGGGTACCCTGCCCTGTACTTGCTGTCCCTTGCAGACTGTGCCATGTCTCTGAGCCACCAGCACAGCCCTGACAAGACTTTGCTGATGCATGGCAGTGGCTTGGGCTTCTCCATCTCCAGCAAGCTCTGCCTTGCTCAGCAAATCCTGGATTCCCTTTTCCATGAGATAGCTGCAATGTCTATATTTCCTCACCTTGGGCAGTTGGCAGAGGTTTTGCTTCAGCTGCCAGCTTCCCTGGGAGCTGCTCTGTGGGCAACTAAAGGATTGGTTAACCCTGAATATGGGAACAGTGGGGCCTCCTCTGGAGTATTGTGTCCAGTGCTGGGCTCCTCAGGTCAAGAGAGACAGGGAACTACTGGGGAGAGTCCAGTGGAGGCTGCAAAGATGCTGAGGGGCCTGGAGCATCTCTTTGCCCAGGAAAGGCTGAGAGCCCTGGGGCTGGTGAGCTGCAGAAGAGAAGACTCAGAGGGGATCTGATCAACGTTGATCAAGAGCTAAAGGGTGGGGGCAAGAGGATGGGGCCAGACTCTTGTCAGTGGTGGCCAGGGACAGGACAAGGGGCAACGGTCACAAACTGGAACCCAGGAGGTTCCATCTGAACAGGAGGAGAAACTTGTTTGGTGTGAGGGTGTTGGAGCCTGGCCCAGGCTTTCCAGAGAGGTTGTGGAGTCTCCTTCTCTGGAGAGATTCCAAACCCATGGACATGATCCTGAGTGAGCTTCTGGAGCAGGGGGGTTGGACCAGATGATCTCCAGAGGGCCCTTCCAACCCCCACCATACTGTGTGGGTGCAAATGCAGCTGAGCACTCAGCAGCAGCCAAAACCAGGAGGATCACTCCTGTGCCCTCCCTGGGTGCAGGACCCTTTAGTCCTCAGCCAAGCCTGGCCCACAGCAGGGCCAGCGCATCCATCACTCAGTGGGTTCTATCAGGTCGTGCAGATGCCTGGGCTTGGGTTTGGCTGGGATGTTCTGCATCCACTGGAGAGGATTCCAGAGGATGGCTTGGACCAGCCGAGCATCTCTCCTGGGTGTAAAGTACAACTGGTTAATAGGAAACATGGCCTGAAAGTTACAGTCCCCAGCACGTCCATATTGGGTTTGTGGCAGCGTGTTCTATGGGATGGTGGGACCTCTGTGTCCTGGATTTGGGGAGGGCAGCTCCTGAGGAGTATTTTCGAGGCAGGCTGAGTGCAGGAAGAAATGCTCGCAGCAGGGAAATGGGGTCTCCTTGATGTGGGGAGTGTCCAGTGCTGCTGAAGCAGCAGAATGAGGAGTCTGAGATCAAGGTGTCCTGATGTGGGAATATGTGCAGAGCAAGTTGCATTTTGGGGCACTGAATGGACCACTGGGATGCCAGGGAAGGGATTGCTAGCCTGGGCCCAAGTCACTAATTAATCTCTTTCTTTTTATCATTTTTTACTGGGGCTGTCGATGAAAACCCGCAGAGCTCCCTGCAGAGGAAGGTAAGTCGTGGGCTGGAGGTGAGGGTGGGTGCTCTGAGTGTGGGTGGAGGCTGCTGGGTGTGAGGAGAGGGGAGTCTCTGGGGGCTTTTAATCTTGGTTTTAATTGCAGAAAAGCTGTGCTGACAGCAGAGCCTTCCTCTGGTGGCAAGGCTACCAGCTGTGAACAGAAACACTGAGGATTTGGTTTCTATAGTCAAAAACAGCCACAGTAAAACCAGGCCACTGGCAGAATGAAGATGTTTAATATTAGAAAGAAAAATCCCCCATTGCAGCGCTGGATGTTCTCATGGCCAATGGGTACTGGAGCAGCTCTGCTGCAAGCAGTGGACAGGATCTTGTTGTTCTTAGTGGCCTCAGTGGTCTAAATTACCTGCCTTCTGGGGTTTTTGGGGGCAATGACAGTGTTTGGCTTTGTGTTTTCCCACCAGGAAAGTCCCTCTGGGAGTTGGTGCTGGAGCAGTTTGAAGATCTCCTTGTCCGCATCCTTTTGATGGCAGCTTTTCTGTCGTTTGTAAGTATCCCAAGCTTGGGAGTGGGCACCTCCCAGGGCACACACAGACCCAGGTGGCAAGCAGATAGCAAAGGAGGAAGATATAGCAGCACTGCAGTGGCTTTCTGGGCTATAGTGACAATAGCATTGTAGCTACTTAAAAGATGAGACTGTAGGATTTTCCAGTAACGCTGATCCATCTGGAGCGCTGGAGCATATCCAGAGAAGGGCACAAAGCTGGGGAAGGGTCTAGAGCACAAGTGTGGTGAGGAGCAGCTGAGGGACCTGGAGTTGTTAAGCCTGGAGAAAAGGAGGCTCAGGGGAGACCTTATGGCTCTGCACAACTCCCTGAAAGGAGGTTGGAGCCAGGTGGGGGTTGATCTCTTATCCCAAGGAACAAGAAAAAATGGCCTCAAGTTGCAACAGAGATGGTTTAGTTTGGATATTAGGAAAAATTTCTTCCCTTCAAGGGTTGTGAAGGGCTGGCCCAGGCTGGGCAGGGCAGTGGTAGAGTCCCCATCCCTGGAGGGGTTTCCAAGCCGTGGAGACGTGGTGCTGAGGGACATGGTTAGTGGTGCCCTGGTAGTGCTGGGTTAACAGTTGGATTTGACTATCTTAAAGGTCTTTTCCAACTTAAATGATTCTACATCAAACAACTACCTGGTCTTCTTTTAATTTCTCCAAGACTGTACCAGACAAAGGCAGAAAAGGACCATGGAAATCATCAGTCCTGGACATGTTTTCATGGGATGCTGGGTAGGGTGTGTGTTGGTCTTGGGCACCATATAGGGTTTGGAGAGAGCAAGCACAGAGCCCCACTGCAAGTGGAGCTGTGAAGGGGCCACCAAGGGCAGGTGAGGGCTGCCCAGAGCTTTCAGTCCTGGGATGCTTTTTCCTGTGATCCATAATTTTTGTCAGTTGTTTGCAGACCCTACCTGAGGTAGCACAGGTCCTTTGGACATGTGTCTCTCTCATTGCAAGATTTTTATTAACAAATTTTCCTGTGTTTTTAGATTAGAAGGTACCTTTGTGACTATCTCTTTCAGCTTCCCTCTTAAGTCCTTTGTCACTGTTGATGCTGCCAGCTTTCCTGTCCCCAGATGCACAGCCATGGCCAGTGTCTGGACTGAGGGCTCTGCTCCAGTCTAGGCTGAGTTCAGACCCATCTCACTCCCCAGTTGCTGATTTGAGCCTCATTTGTGGTGCCCAAGTGCTGAGCCATTAGCTCAGTTTTGCCAGCCATCTACCTTGGGAGCAACTCTGCATGAGGAGACATTTCCCACCGAGCTGCTGGAGAATGACCTCATTTTTGAGTATTCTCAGGGTGGTTGGCAGTGGGATGGCAAAACTGAGTCTCCTCCTGTTGCTATGACTGATGGGTGGGTAGGGAGGGAAGCTGGTCCCTTGCAGGGTTCAGGACATTACCAAACCACCACACAGCGACCTGTTTGTTGATGGATTTGCAGAGCTGTTGTGATCTGCTTGATGGGTGAGTCTGCCATGGTGGCTCTGCTCATCAGTGAAGCTGGTGTGACCCGTGTCAGAGGTCCTGTGTGCCCATGTCTCTGCCACAGAGCACTGAGGTGTTGCTGTGTTGGCACA
Organism: Brachypteracias leptosomus; assembly: GCA_013401335.1. Classification (NCBI taxonomy): domain Eukaryota; kingdom Metazoa; phylum Chordata; class Aves; order Coraciiformes; family Brachypteraciidae; genus Brachypteracias; species Brachypteracias leptosomus. The sequence goes on from VYZX01000510.1 coordinate 21,864, forward strand.
GCGCCGGGTGACAAGCATTTAAAAGGAGAGAAAACATTTCTGCTTCATTTGTATTGTGGTATGAGGTCTTACGGGGGTGGAGAGGGGTGCTAAGAAGCCATGAGGTCAGTCCCTGCTCTGCAGAACTGCTCTTAGTGCATCAATTACTCATAACTCCTGCCCCGGAGGGGCTTCTCGGAGGTGACCATGCTGCAGACAGTGAGTGCAGTGGCTGCCCAGCTGCTGCTGGCAGCGTCCATGTGAGAAGCAGGCAGTGCTGCCTGGTCTGCCCACTCATCTGCTCATGGCCATGAGCTCCCCATGACTGCACTAAACAAAAATAGATGCTTTCCTGGTGCAAATACCTATCCAGGCTTTACATGGCCTTTAAACTGGAAGAGGGGAGATTTAGATAGGAAATTAGGAAGTTTTTCACTCTGAGGGTGGTGAGACACTGGCGCAGGTTACCCTGGGAAGCTGTGGATGCTCCATCCCTGGATGTGTTCAAGACTAGGTTGGATGGGGCTTTGAACATCCTGGTCTAGAGGAAGGTGTCCCTGCCCATGGCAGGGGGCTTGGAACTAGATGATCTTTGAGGTCCCTTCCAACCCAAACCATTCTATGGTCATTTGCTTCAGCCCTACTCATTTGATGCATTATGTTACCCCTAGTAGAAAAGTGGAGGCACCTGACTGAAGCACTGGGATGTTGCAAGTCCATGCTTTAACTGAGCTGTGTGGGACTGGCCACCACTCTGGGTTGTCTTCTCTCCAGCAAACACTATGTGTTAGTTGACTCTTGTTTCCATCCGTCTTAAAATGTTGACACTTGTTTCAACCACATTGTGATCCTTCTCTTCTCTTGCCTACCAGATCCTGGCCTGGTTTGAAGAAGGAGAGGAGACCACGACAGCATTCGTGGAGCCCATCGTCATTATTATGATCCTGATTGCCAACGCTGTGGTGGGCGTGTGGCAGGTAAGTCACAGCCTCTTCCCACCTGCCCCACAGCTTTCTGCTCCACGTGGCTGAGATTCTTTCTTTGGAGGACTTCTTGCCATTGGAAACTCATTTCTCCAAGGTTCCAGTTTCGTGTTGGCCATGCTGCCCCATGTCCCAGGGCAGATGCTCAGTCATTGGCTGCTTCTTGGCTCATTCCTTCAGTCTTTTTTTGGCAACTTGTGCAGTTTGAAGTTTAGGATCTTGCACTTATTTGCCATCCAGTCAAAGTCTACTTGTCTCCTGGCTGTGGCCAAATGCATTTTCAAAGGGAAGCTTTTAGGTGTGTCCATCAGAAAGCTGTATCCCTCATGGAGGATGAGTGAACACCTCAGCGAGTGATGCTCCTCATATTCACTTTAAGGCCACTTATTTACCTGCAGCTTGATCTGAGGTGGGGTTGCTGGATGGGGAAAGATACATCAGAGTGGGTGAAGTGCTGGGGCCTGGGCTGTGGGCCCCAAGTTGGAGTTGACCTGTGGAGGAGTCACAACCCAGAAACATGTTTTGTTCTCCAAGGCCCCAGAGGCAGAATCTGGCCCACCTGTGTAAGGCTCTGCCTGCCCCCAGGTGATGGTGGTTGGGGTGGGGGGTGAAGCTGGAGATATATCAACCAGGAACTGAATCAGTCTGAGAGGAACAGAACCAGTTGGAGAGATGCAATAGAAGAGAGAAGAAGCAATAAGAAGCTGATCTGTTGGAAGAGAGCTAGCAGCACAGTGGGATATGCTGCTTCCCAAACCATGAATGAGAAAATCAAGCCCAAAAGTCCATGCAGTGTCCAACACCTGATGTGACGTAAGCCAGCAGGGACCATTTCAGAGCACCTGAAGAAGATGCAGCATTTGTCCCATCTGTGGTGCAAATGAACACCAAAGCCAGGGCTGGGGTTTGGGTACTCCTGTCTTTGCAGTGGATGGGGAAGGAGCCTCCCAACCCAACCACTGGCAGCTCTGCTCTTCTTCTGCTTGCAGGAGAGAAACGCTGAGAGTGCCATTGAAGCCTTGAAGGAGTACGAGCCTGAGATGGGGAAGGTGATCCGGGCCAACCGCAGCGGGGTGCAGCGCATCCGCGCCCGAGACATTGTCCCTGGGGACATTGTGGAGGTGGCAGGTAGGGTTCCAGCACCCCAGGGCAGGGGTGGGATGGGGAAGTGGTGCTGGCCAGGAAGGCTTTGGTGATAGGCTCTCCATGGTCCTCATGGTGGGAGGGCTCTGCTGTGGTGTCTAGGCATGTCTCCTGTACTCGGCTTTGGTGAGGCTGCACCTCAAATCCTGGGGTTAGTTTTGGGTACCTCACTCCAAGAAAGACATTAAGGTTCTGGAGTGTGTCCAGAGAAGGGCAACAAAGGGAAGGGTCTAGAGCATAAGCCTGGTGAGGAGCAGCTGAGGGACCTGGGGGTGTTGAGCCTGGAGAAAAGGAGGCTCAGGGGAGACCTGGCTCTCAACAACTTCCTGCAAGGAGGTTGGAGCCAGGTGGGGTCACGTTTTTCTCCCAAGGAATAAGCAAAAGAACAAGAGGAAAGAGCCTTGAGTTCTGACAGGGGAGGTTTAGGTTGGACATGAGGAAAAATTTCTTCTCAGAAAGGGTTGTGAAGGGCTGTGCCAGGCTGGGCAGGGCAGTGGTGGAGTCCCCATCCCTGGCAGGGTTTCCAAGGTGTGGAGATGTGGTGATGAGGGACATGGGTTAGTGGTGCCCTGGCAGTGCTGAGGGAATGGTTGGACTCAATGATCTGAGAGGTCTCTTCCAACCAAAATGATTCTGTGACTCCTCCAGAGGCACAACTGCTGAGTCACCTCCTTGTTGTACACTTGAGATCTTAGTTTCTCTTTTCAAATCCAGGGAAGTGAAATAATTTGGGTCAAAGTTGGGGCTCGTCAGCCTGTGGAGGCTTCACCTCTAGGGTAGAGCAGTAGAGGACAACAAAGGGAAAAAGAAGTGTTATATTTCTATTGCAGGATTTGTGTCTCGGGAGGGTTTCCCTGTTTTCTGGAAGAGCTGGAATATTATTTTTCCACTCAGATTTCCTCTCTTTGGAAGCAGCTCTTCCACATGCATCCCCTGGAGAAGGTGCGGGGTTCAGGGTTCCCTGGAACCCAGGGTCTGGTACTAGGGGCGGGGAAGGGAGTGGCTGCAGGGGGCTTTCACCTCCCTGGTCAGGTTGTCCCTCCCAGCCCTTCTGTTGGGGTTTTGCATTCAGGGAAGAATGCCTGGAGGTCTCCTGCCTGCCCCACCGGAGCTGAAGAGGATACTTTTCAATTATCCCATCTCGTTTGTTTGTTAAAATGATGCCATAAACCCCCAGAGCCACAAAATGAACCCTCTCCTCCCCTCCTCGTGGCCCTGCTCGTGGAAACCTGCTGCAATCCCTCCCATCCCTGGCCAGCTCACTGGTATTTATGTCTTCCAGTTGGGCTTCAGCTGGAAGAGGAACATAAAAATAATGCTGGGAGGATCAAGCAGAAAAGTGTTGGCCAGACCCTCAGCTGGGTGACTGGCCTAGCTCCCCAGCCAGCTCCGCCCATGCACTCCAGCTGTTGTCCTGGCCTTTAATTACATCAATTAATTATTAATTCTGCCATCTTTCTGCCAATCAGGTACTTGCCTCCTGCCCATCAGTGACCTGATACTGCTTTTTCAATGGCACAATCAGCATCAGGACTGGGAGGGAAAGAGCCGAGCTCTCCTCTAGAGGGGGCTTGGAAATTATTAGCAAATTAATTATCAAATTGTGGCTTCAGGAGAGTATAGTCAGTGGCAGGGATGCTGTAAGGCTGCCTGGCAGGGAAGTGCAGCAGGAGCAATAGCTCTGGCCATGCAGTGGACATCCAGGTGACATCCCAGGGAGGGCAGGGATGGTGGAAGCAGGAGGGTCTGGCTCTTCTTGGCATGTGCAAATGCAGCAAATGTGGCAGCAGGGAGCAGAAAACCTGCTGAGACAGGAGGGGAATGGTGATGACAAGTTGGCAAACCTTTAAATCTAGCTGATTTTTGACCTTTTGTACTAAGGCCATTGAGGTGAGTCCTTGTGCAGGCTCAGGGATCACACTTGGCTGCAGCACCAACTCTTTGCCTTGCCCAAAAAGCATGGACAGGGCACGGCCCATGGAGCTGCATCAGGTGCTGCCCCACCTCCCTGCCCCTGCTTTGCTCAGGCAGTGCTGGTGGCCACGGCCACACAACATTGCCTCCTGTTTTCCCAGAATCCCAGCATCATAGGGCCAGGTAGGGACCTCTGGAGGTCACCTCATCCAACCCCCCTGCTCCAGCAGGTCACCCAGAGCAGGGTGCCCAGATCGTGTCCAGGTGGGTTTGGAATCTCCAGAGAAGGAGACTCCACAACCTCTCTGGGCAGCCTGGGCCGGGCTCCAACACCCTCACACCAAACAAGTTTCTCCTTCTGTTCAGGTGGAACCTTCTGGGTTCCAGTTCTGCCTGTAGCTGTTTTAGATATTGATGAGCATCAATCAGATCACCTCTGAATCTCCAGCTCACCAGCCCCAGGGCTCTCAGCCTTTCCTGGGCACAGAGATGCTCCAGTCCCCTCAGCATCTTCTCAGCCTTTGCAGGACTCTGTCCAGTAGTTCCTTGTCTCTCTTGAACTGGGGATCCCAGAACTGGACTCAAGACTCCAGATGTGGCCTCACCAGTGCAGAGCAGAGGGGGAGGAGAACCTCCCTAGACCTGCTGGCCACATTTTTCTTCATACGAGATACCATTGGTCTTCCTGGCCACGGGGGCACGTTGTTGGCTCATAGTTAACCTGTTGTCCACCAGGACTCCCAGATTTTCGTCTCTTTCCCTTGGCTTTTGGCAGGGGGCACACTTGTAGTGCTGAGGTGCTCAGCACATGTTCAATAGCTGACTAACGGCAGCTGCCAGGTCCATACGGGACGTTTGTCCTGCCCCATGTGAGTGTCCTGGGTCTCCTGGGATGCTATCACACCATCTACCCTTGAGCTGGTGCCACCCCCATGGCCCTGGGGCTCGATGCCTTCTCCAGATGCTGGCAGTAGATTTGTCATCTGCAGGTTGAGCTCATGTTTGCAAACCCTCCCCGCCTTTCCCAGGGGAGCTCTTTGCTCCATTGAAGCCACTCCAGCAGATGCAGAGTCTGAGTCTGTGCATGAAGTGAGCGTTTTGGGGGGCTCTGAGTCCCTGTGCTTCGCACCCCCCGGCTCAGCCCCCTCGGAACGGGTGTGGTGGGGAGGGGGCAGGTCTGCCCAGACGGCAGACGTTGCACGATGTGTGCTCCGCAGCTGGAATCAATGTCTGGGCGGTGGAGCGGGGCCAGCCCCCTCCCCCTGCACCCGGCGGGGGTTTACGAGCCCTGGGAGGAAGCGCTTGTTAAATTCTAGGCCTGGAGAGGGTGGTTCTTGGCCAAGGGTTGTGTAACGTGAGGGGCGGCTCTGGGAGCCGGGGCTCGCCCTGCCTCAGTGTTTCCGAAGCGCCGGAGCAGGGCTGTGGCCAGCTGATAGCGAGCGGGGGAAGAGCTCAGAGGAAGAAACCAAGCAGGGAAAAGCGGCTTTAAATGTTTTGGGTTTTTTTTAAGGAACCACATGTGCTTTGGTGGGTGGCAAGTGGTAGCTGTCAGCTTTTACCAGTAACCACTGTGCCCTGTGCCCTGCCAGGAGACACGTGGATGGGTGTTTGTCTCGGCCACAAAAGGTCTTCAGGGAATCATAGAATGGTTTGAGTTGGAAAGGACCTTTCAGGGTCATCTAGTCCAACCCCCCTGCACTGATCAGGGACATCTGCAACTAGAGCAGGTTGCTCAGAGCCCCGGCCAACCTCATCTGCAATGGTTCCAGGGATGGGGCAGTGACCACCTCTCTGGGCAACCTTCCAGGGTCAACAGCTTCCAGTTGGCCCATGGACCTCTCAAATGGAGTTAAGAGTGGCATTGGGAGGCTTGGACTGCTCCAAAATGGGGAGGTTTGGGGTTTTTTTCAGGGAAGAGGCAAGATGGGGGTGGTGTGAGGGTTTTGCAGGGAAGAGGATAGATGGGGACATGGCAGGGCAAGGGATGCAGGGCAGCAGGTAGGGTTGGGCTGGGAGCAGATGCTTGCTACCTGGAGGACCACATTCTTGTGCCTCCAACTGTGGCAGCTTTGAAAAGAAGAGGAAAAATCCTTGTCTTCCTGCCAGCTCTCTGGCCAGAGGAGGGCTGCGAGTGCTACTGCCTGTGATGTTGGGGGGTCCTAGCCACAGCACAGGAGTACTTGTCACTGCAGAGGTGTAGCCGGGGTGGATGGGACATGTAGACTTGCTGGGAGCTCACTTGGGTCCTCTGCTCACCCAGAGCTCCCACCTTTGCTTTAGTCCTGGTGAACCTGGCTTGAACCACAGCCCTGGCTCAGGTGGCAGCTGGGACAGGTGATGGGCAGGTGGGACAGGACATGGTGGTTCCCAGCAAAGGCCAGTCTCTGCCCTGGAGATGGGACAGTTGAAACAGAGAATGAGGGGAGGCAGAAGGACCTGTGGTACAAACCAGCTGTGCTGTGCTGATGTCTTTGGGTTTGTTGTCCCACTTCCCTGGAGCAGTGGGTGCTGCTGGTCCCACCTGACAAAGCTGCTCTGTTCTTGCTCTTGTAGTTGGTGACAAAGTGCCAGCAGACATTCGGATCATCGAAATCAGATCCACCACCCTGCGGGTTGACCAGTCCATCCTCACAGGTGGGTGCAGGCAGGATGGTGGCTGGTGCAGGCAGGATGGTGGCTGGTGCAGGCAGAGCTTTCCCTCTGCCATCTGCCCTGAGCCAAATTTTGGGACTGACACTGAGCTAAGTGCTTTGCTGGGGTGGGAGAAGGAATTTGAGGACCTGGGGAGGTCTCAGCATCATCTAAAAGTCAAGGTGAGATGTTTCTGATGCTCGGGCATCCCTTCTGCAGACCACGAAGCTGTCCCAAGCAACACGTGGGGTTTAGGAGGGGCTGCTCCATCCCTGCCCATGCTCCCCCTGCAGCACCATGACCACTGGTGCATGAGTCTTCCTGACTCTAGGAAGGGTGACAATATTTGGGGCTTTTTTTAAGCACTGGAAAAGCCCCTAAAGCTGATAATGTATGATATTTCAAAAATTCTCCCTCTCTGCTCTCAGAGAAGGTCAGTGAATGATCAGGCAACAAAAAGGGCTTTCAGTATTTCATCTTTCTTGTGTGATTTTGTTAAAGGCAGCAGGGAAGGAAAAGCAATCCAAAAAAATGTTAAAAACATGGGGAAAGGAGCCCAGTCTCCTTGAAACACAGCTTTGCATTAACTTAGTTCTCCAAGGGCAAGAGGAGATGCAACAGAAGGGAAAATCTGCAAAGAACAATATAAACCTTCAGCAGAAGGGCTTTGGGCACCTTTCCTGTTGTGCTGCCCTACAAACTCCATCTGACCATGCAGACCTGCCCTGCAAGCCAGCAGGGACATGACCCCATCCCCTTGGGCTTTATGGGAGCTCACAGCTGCTGGTGATCCCCACAGGTCATTTTCCTGCAGCCCTCATCTTCAGAGCACCTTGGCCCAGCTCTGACATCCTCAGGATGGATGTTTGGATGGTTTGGTGTCAAAGTACTGCTTTAAAAAGCCACGGGGATTGTTGCAGGCTCATGACAGCGTTGAGTGGAGGCTGAGGAGGAAACATGGGTCGTTGATCTCCCCCTTCTTGTCTCGGCAGGGGAGTCTGTGTCGGTGATCAAACATGCTGACCCCATCCCCGACCCCCGGGCTGTCAACCAGGACAAGAAGAACATGCTTTTCTCTGTAAGTCCCTTCTGCCTGTCCCCACCTCTCCTGTGGTTTTCCAAAGAGCCTCCAAGTGAAGAGGCTGATGGACACAGGAGATCTCTGAGCAGTGAAAGGAAGTGCATGTGTGAGAAAGCCCTGAATCCATAAAAAGAGCCCCAAATCCATAAAAATAAGGACCTACTTCATTTTAATTTAATTTGGACCTTGGCATGTGGTGCCCACAAATGCCTTGGATAATCTCAGTTGGTTTTCCATCAGGTAGGATGCATTGTGGACGGGGAAAAGGTTTGTGATTGAGCCTGGAGCTGTTGCAGATTTGGGTTTCCTTCTTTCTCATGCTCCTCTTGAGCAGAAATCAAGTCCTTGAGGAGTGAGACAGCTCTCAGGAGGGTCTCCTGCTGCTTTAGGATGGATTTATGTAAAATCCCAGGATGTCACATTTTCCCCCTAACAGAGATCTCATGTTCTCCTCTCACAACAAGCAACCATTTCCCCACTCAGGCCAAAAGGTTTCATGCCGCCATATCCACTCTGGCCCCTTTCTTCCCTCCCAGGGCACCAACATTGCAGCTGGGAAGGCCGTGGGGGTTGTCATTGCCACGGGGGTGTACACTGAGATCGGGAAGATCCGAAACCAGATGGTGGAGACGGAGCCTGAGAAGACCCCCTTGCAGCAGAAGCTGGATGAGTTCAGCCAGCAGCTCTCCAAAGTGATCTTCCTGGTGTGCATCGCTGTCTGGGTCATCAACATCTGCCACTTCAGTGACCCCGTCCACGGTGGCTCCTGGTTTCGAGGGGCCATCTACTACTTCAAGATTTCGGTGGCACTGGCGGTGGCCGCCATTCCCGAGGGCCTCCCGGCCGTCATCACCACCTGCCTGGCCCTGGGCACGCGGCGCATGGCCAAGAAGAACGCGATCGTGCGGAGCCTGCCCTCGGTGGAGACCTTGGGCTGCACCTCGGTCATCTGCTCCGACAAGACCGGCACCCTCACCACCAACCAGATGTCCGTCTGCCGGGTGAGTGACCCGGGGGTTTTGGGGGGGATGCTTGGTAAACCCCCAACCACCCTGCGTTGCTCCATCTAATGACAGGACTAATGACAGAATGAGAGGAAATGGCCTCAAGTTGCATCAGGGAAGGTTTAGATTGGATATTAGGAGGAAATTCTTTACTGAGAGAGTGTTCAGGCACTGGAACAGGCTGCCCAGGGCAGTGGTGAAGTCACCATCCCTGGAGGTGTTTAAAAAATGAGTAGATGTAGCACTTGATGCTATGGTCTAGGGGTCAGGGAGATGTTGGGATGAAGGTTGGACTTGATGATCCTAGAGGTCCTTTCCAACCATAATGATTCTATGATTCTATGATCTCTATCCTGGGGTGCTGGGCTTTGTTGTCCTTGCCAGACTTAGGAATTTGAAGATGAAGATGGTTTGCAGGAAGTCCTGAGCTTCCTCTCTGCCCAGCTTGGGGTGAGAAGGTTTATGGCTTCTCTTGGCATGGTTGTAATTAGAAAACTCGCTTGTATGAGCACACTGGTTTGGAGGTGCCATGTTGCAGAGTTATTTCAGGGCTCCCTCTCCAGAGAGCCGTTCTTCTTGCTAGAATTTGGTGTTGGGATGGAGCTCCTGGAGATGTCAATGCAATCAGCCTTCTCTGCTCCCTTGGCTATTTTCCCCTTGTTTTTAATCAGTTCAGTAAGAAATCCTGGACCGTGCAAAATTACAATGGACCTGTTTGGGCAGTGATCTCCAGACGGTGGAACACAGACATCAGGTCTTTCTCTGTTTTCTCAGACTAGCTTGAAAAGTTAGAAGACTGTAGTTGTCAGCAGCACAGCAGGTGTTGGGGTGACAAAGGTTCAAACCTGGGACACAAAATGTAATGGTGCAGTAGCTGTAGCTGCCTCCTCTGTTCTGGCTTATTAACCTTTTAGATCAAAGATAGGTGGAAACCAAAGTATCTGCGAATGGTGATGAGTCTTGTGAGCTTAGGAGACTTGGAGAGTCTGTGACAAGCTCATGCAGAAATTCAGGGGTTAAGAGGAGCTGCCCCTGACCTGGTGAAAAGGTGCTTCAGGTACCTGTCCTCGAATGACAGAAGGTCTGTCCTCAGTGGTTGGGTGCAGCTGGGCTTGCACTGAAAAACGCTTCTGAAGGAGGGAGCCCCAGGGTGGTTTGGTGAAGAGATGGAAGACTCCTGGTCTACCAGAGAGCTTTGCTCCCGTGTGCCCGGCTGGAGAGGTGACTTGTAGGGAAAGCCTGGACCATCCAAGTACTTCTCAGTTTCCCCATTAATCCTCAAGTCTCAGGAAAGCCTTTTTTTCATGGCTTTGGCGCGTCAATTTTATAGGAGAACCTTGGAAAATGTGTTGCTGTGAGAAAAAACAGACTTGGCCACCTCTCTGACACGGGTGGTGTGGTGGGAAGCCATGACTGAGCTGCAAGCTGGCCACGGGCTTCGGCCACTGGTTTGCTCAGCACAAACTACAGATGACTGGAAACGTCTGATATTTCTGCCCTATAAATGATTTAAAATGGGACACTGCTGGAAGGAGGCAGTGACCAAGCTGCCTATGTCTTGCACAAGGAGGAGATTCCCACCAGCCCATTTTTTGACCCATTGATGCAGGGAAACAAGCAAAGGGTGACCCCAGTGTCTGGGGTCTCTAGCTCTGCAGACTGCAGAAGGAGAGGTAGGAGTGACCGTGCCTTCCCTAAACCACGTCCTACCAAAGGATCTGCTCCTTGAACTTGGGCAGAAGTGCCACCATCTCCCACGGTGTGGCACGGTTGGGAGAGGCAGGGTTAGTGATGCTGAGACAGGAGGGGGATGGAGCGGGGCAGTGGCACACGAGAGGGTTTTCCCACTGATCATCACTTTCAGAATCATAGAATGTTTTAGGCTGAAAGGGACCTCTAGAGGTCATCTGGTCCAACCTCCCTACACAAGCAGGGACATCTCTACCTAGGGTAGGTTGCTCAGAGCCCCATCAAGCCTAACCTTGAATGACTCCAGAGATGGGGCCTCCACCACTTCTCTGGGCAGCCCATTCCACTGATCTATCACCTTCTTTTTAAAGAACTTTTTTTCTAATATCCAGCCTAAATCTCTCCTTTCCTAGCTTAAAACCATTACTCCTGGTCCTATCGTTACAAACCCTTTTGAATAGACCTTCCCCTGCCTTTACGTAGCCCCCTTCAGGTACTGGAAGGTCACTATAAGGTTCCCCCGGAGCCTTCTCTTCTCAAGGCTGAACAGCCCCAACTCTCTCAGCTTGAGAATGAACTCACCAACTTTTCAAAAAAAAAAAAAAAAATTCAGCTCAAAATTCAATGTATTCTCCACCTCATCTCCCCACCAGCCTTTCTGACGCCCATGGTTTTCCCTTGGCTGACTCCTGGCTCCCAGGGTGTGGTGCTGGGGGCTGGGCTGGCCCCAGGGCACACGGACGTGGTGGTTAATATTTAAGGGCAGGGATCCCCGCGGTGACGCTGCCACCCCTGCGTCAATATTTGCACTGGGTGGCCCTTGGCGTGGCCTGGACCTGCTCCTGCATTGAGCAGCTGGCTCAGCCCCAGCAGGGGAAAAGCCACGAAAGCCTATCAATAACCTGGAAAAATGGATTAATTGTGATTTAATTAGCACACGCGTTTAATTTGGGTGAGTGCAGCTGCTCGGCTGCAGGGTATGGTGCTGAGTGGTGCTCACCCTTAATGTCTCATTGCTAGCGTCAGGTCTGTGGAGCTGTGAAGTGGCTCTTGAAGGGCTTTAGGTCTGTTTGACAACCCCTAGCTGGTGTTCAAGGGCTAGGCCGCTGTCTCCAGGTCCCACTCGATGCCTGGGTCTTGTGGCCAGGGTGCCGGCTGAGCCAGCTCAGCAGGACATGTATGGATCCCAGGTGGTTGCAGGGGTGAGACCCTGCCCCGCAAATAGCCGTGGGTGATAAGTGATTGATGATTAGAGGTTGACCACAGATGAGGAGGTGAGTGGAGCATCTCTGATGCGGAGAGGCTGGGAGACCTGGGGCTGGTGAGCTGCGGAAGAGAAGCCTCAGAGGGGATCTGATCAATGCTGATCAAGAGCTAAAGGATGGGGGCAAGAGGATGGGGCCAGACTCTTGTCAGTAGTGGCCAGGGACAGGACAAGGGGCAATGGGCACCAACTGGAACCCAGGAGGTTCCACCTGAACAGAAAGAGAAACTTGTTTGGTGTGAGGGGGTTGGAGCCTGGCCCAGGCTGCCCAGAGAGGTTGTGGAGTCTCCTTCTCTGGAGAGATTCCAAAGGGGCCTGGACATGATCCTGGGCCCCCTGCTCTGGGTGAGCTGCTGGAGCAGGAGGGTTGGACATGACCCCCAGAGGTCCCTTCCAGCTCCTGCTATGCTGAGGTTCTGTGCCAGGCACCTCATTGATCTGGGGTGGCCAAGACCTTGATGCATTTGCTCTGATCTCAAGTCCAGCTGAGGTTACAGCTCTGCAGTAATGCAGTAAAGCCACAAACCCACCTAATAAATCAGATTAAACCTATAGTTCATGTTCACCTTATGGACAACTGGGAGTCTCCACGACCATCATTTCACTTAGCCCATGGTGTGGAGCAACCAGGAACATCCTTCTCCCAACCATTAAATAACTGTGCATCTGGGAGCCATGGGAGTCTGGCAGGGGCAGAAGGGGCAGAGAAGCATTGCATCTCTGCTCTTGCACATTTAAATCACTCTCCTAAAACTTGCAGCACCCTTTTATGCACCATAACTTGATTTTTCAAGAGCACAAGGGTGACATTTGAAACTCAGGACCCAAAGAGGAGATATGAGTGTGGCTGTGTGGGCTTGGGGCTGCTGCTGCATGGGGCAGAGAGGGATGGAGCTGGAGAGAGGAGATGCTGGTGCCCTATGTCTGGGAGATTGAGGGGGCTCGTGGCTTTGATGTCTCCAAATGGCTGATGTTTTGGGTAAGAAGAGCAGAAAGGGGTTTATTTTCAATAAAATAGCAGAGCCAGGCATGCAAACTCCTGTCCCCGGTGCAGCTGCTCAGGATCTGTGCAGATGCTGTTTGCTTTTTAATCTCCAGGATGCTGTGCCTTGATTCAGCAGTTTTGTCTCCCTAAACCAGTCACTAATTAATGGGAGACCTTGCTGAGGGGTCACCAGGGGCTGGGGCTGAGGCTGAGCTGGTGGCTGGGGAATTGCTGGTGGGTGCCTGCTGGCTGGGGCCGGAGGGAAGTGATGCTGATCTCTGGGTGAGTGATGGGTAAATGAGGGATGATTGCAGCCTCTGCTGCAGACACCAATCTCATCTTGTTTGCCTTCTGATGAGTAGTTCTTTTAAAGATATTACAGAAAATACAGAAATACGGAGATGTATCCTTCAGGGAAGTGATTGTGCCCCTGGACTCGGTGCTGATGAGGCCACAGCTTGAGCACTGGGCTCAGTTCTGGGCACCACAGTGTAAGAGAGACATTGAGGTGCTGGAGAGGGTCCAGAGAAGGGCAACCAAGCTGGTGAGAAGTCTGGAGAACATGTCTTTTGAGGAGCAGCTGAGGGAATAGAGACTGTTTAGTCTGGAAAAGAGAAGGCTGTGGGGAGGAGACCTCACACTCTACAATCACCTGAAAGAAGGTTGTACAGAGGTGGGTCTTGGTCTCTTCTCCAAGTAACAAGTGACAGGACAAGAGGAAATGGCCTCAAGTTGCAGCAAGGAAGGTTTAGATTGGATATTAGAAAAATTTCTTTCCTGAAAGAGTGATTAAGCACTGGAACAGGCTGCCCAGTGCAGCGATGGAGTCACCATCCCCGGAGGCAAGGTGTAGACATGGCACTTGGTCATAGACATGGTTTGGTGGTCATGGTAGTGTTGGGGTGATAGTTAAACTTGATGATCTTAAAGGTCTTTTCCAACCTTAATGATTCTATGATGTCTCTTCCCCAGCCTGCAGCCAGATTCCATGTGCTGCTCTGGGGATGGTGCATCCATGAGTGCCCTTTGCTTTCTAAAAATAAACACATAGTAATGTTTTCCTTCTGATCTCTCTGCTGCATTAAACCCCCAAATCACCAACATGGTTTTAAATGGTTTAAGGGCAGGGGGGTGAGCGGAGATAAGCCCTGGGATGGAGCTGGGTGGGTTCCCCTCACTGGATGCTGGAGCTGGTGTTCACCATAACAGTGCAAGAGGTTGGGCAGCTCCTTTGTGAGCATCTCTCTTCAATTCCAATGTGCGCATCTCTGCCTTCCAATGCCTGAAAGAGGCCTATAGGAAGGCAGGGAAAGATCTGTTCCCAAGGGTTTGTAGTGACAGGATGAGGGGGAATGGTTTTAAGATAGAAAAGGATAGATTTAGGTTGAACATTAGGAAAAAGTTCTTTAATATGAGGGTGGTTGATCCCTGGAACGGGTTATCCAGAGAGGTGGTGGAGGCCCCATCCCTGGAGACATTCAAGGTCAGGCTTGATGGGGCTCTGAGCAACCTGGCCGAGTTAGAGATGTCCCTGCTTCTTGTAGGGAGGTTGGACTAGATGACCTTTGGAGGTCCCTTCCAACCCAAACCATGGGGGGGATGGAGCAGCATCTCCAAACCACCCAGCTGGGCTGTGCCACGCAGCTTTGTCACCTCCTCCTCTTGCTCCTGTTATTATTTATACTATTCCTGTAATGGAAACCCTATCTATCCTCTTTACAGATTAAGACACAGCTATTTCCTCTGGGCTGTTTCCACTGGCTGCAAACCTGTCCCCTTTTCAGCCCGAGACCTCTCTCCAAAGACCAGCAAACACCTTCGCAGTGCCCCGACCGCCCCCAGTCACGCAGGCAGGAAATCCAATATAACCTCTGGTTGCTGTGGGTTACACAGCACCTTCTTAAATAGGCATGGAAAAAGAAAGGGTCTGGAATGAGTTTGGGTGGTTTTTTTCCTTTTTTAATAAGAAAGTTGCTATTGTGAAAGTGGTCATTGTTTTGTACCCGTCAATGGTTGAACACAAACAAGCCCATATCAGGCCAAACCACCGGTGGCCGGGGTGGGTGCTTCCAGATTTTGTAATAAATGAATCCAGTGGGCATCTGTAGGCACAGGAGTCCATTTCCTTAAAAGACCAGGAGATTTTGGCTCTGGAAGGATGATGGCATTGAATGTCTTAAAAAGAGATGAAGGCTGAGCATTCTCTCAGTCTTCCGATGTCCCTTTTGATGCAATCTCAAACTAGGCACTATACTTCACCTTGGTTTCTGGAGTCTGTCATCTTGAGGAGATTCAGTTGTCAAAGGAGATAGGATGTGTTTTGGCTCTGTTTGTCAAGGTCCTTCATGCATCTCCTGCCAGAGGAGCTCAGTGCCTCGACAGAGGACCTGGGACACCTCTTCTGTAACCTCTTGGTTCATGATTTTCTTTGAAACCCTTCGGGGATACTGAGGGACCTCCAGGATGGGCTCTGGGAAAGGAGCAGAGGGCAGTAGCCCAGCAAACAGGGCATTTCCAAATAGCTGTGTAGCCGTGGGGAGGTTGCTTTGAGCTCAGAAGTATTCACACAGGAGATGTGCACTTAGAACCTTCTGCTTTGATTTGCCCAAACCTGTAAAATACAGAGGTGAGAAAACCCACTGAGGTGTCCTGGTGCTAAACCTGCTGTCATTTGGCTTCCCTGAGCTTAATCTTTTTTCCAAGGCTTGGGTCTAAGCTTGCACTTGGAGGGGCCTAACACTCACCAGCCAATGTGGCTGCACTGGCAGAATGTCCTTGTATTATTAACAACAATTAATAATAACAGTAAATAAACCTCTGGAAGTGTAGAGGGGAGAGAAGTGGGTGCTCCCCAGAGCCCTTGCATCTCTCATGCTGAGCAATGCTTCCTGATTTCTCCAGCATCTATTGCTCCCTCTCCTGGGGAGCATCTCAAATAACCACAGGAAAATAAATAGGGAAAAAAAGAATTATTTGAGACAGGGTTGGGAGAGACGGTTGCCCCTACACCCACTTTCTGGAGCTGCTGAGCAGGTCCATGGAGCTGAGGAGAGCATCACATCCCTGCAGCCGTTCTCACTCCTGGCTGCTCCTCATGGGCAAATTGCAGCTGGGGAAATACATTTGTTAAACCAAATTTATTTATTTATTTACTGTGTTGCTTTATGGCTTCCATGTGGGTCATAAATAATGATGAAGCAGAAAGGAGCATCATCGAACCATTGCCCTGGCTGGGGTCAGACGCTGCTGCCAGAGGGTGTCCTGAAGGATGGGCTGTGCAGGGGGAACTGGGAGAGCTTGGGGAGAGGGGGATTTTTGTGATGTTTTGGGGTTTGTTGCTCTCACTATAGCAGCAAGAGAGAAACTGGAAGGAGTTTGAAAGGCAAAAATCACTAAAAATAGTGTGTGGGGGTCTTCGACAGCTTCTTGGGGCTTTATTACTGAACTGCCACAGTGCTGTGCCCGGAGCCAAGCTGTGATCCCAGTAATGCACAGGGCAAACTGGTGGCCCAGAGCTGGCTGGGGAAGGGTGACAGGGGCAGCTGGTTGGGTCCTGCCCTGCAGAGGCTTTCCCCCTGTCCTGCAGGGGCAGGAGTGGAAACCTGGGCCCAGCTCCTCTGCTCTGAGGAAAACACAGGCACCTTCTTAGGAACTGGCTTGGCAGCACTGCTCTCTGATGGAAAAAAGAGCTGGAGCAGGCAAACGTGGAAAAGGCAGGGGAGAGCTGGAAGGATATGGGGATGGCCACAAACAATGGGTGACCAGGGAGGGGGCTGAGCCCAGTGCTGGCGAGGCCATCGCTGGGATGGTACCTGCTGGCAGGTCTGCAGGCTGGGCACATGGGTTGTACCAAAAAATCGCTGCCTAATGCTCTGTCTCCTCTTCCCCCTTGCAGATGTTCATTATGGAGAAGGTGGAGGGCACCCAGTGCAGCCTGCACGAGTTCAGCATCACCGGCTCCACCTACGCCCCCGAGGGACAGATGTGAGTGGGGATCCCCTCTGCTTCCAGAGGGTGACACGGGGTAGCTCTGGGCTGGCAGAATGGTCCCCGGGAGGGTCGAGCTCATGGCCATGGCTTGGAGGACCTCAGTGGCTTGGGGGACCTCAGGCTCACCCCACAACTTGGGGACAAAGGGTGTTTTTGCCCAGTGGTTTGCAGCCACGCTGACCAATGGAGACACCTGCTGGGCACTGGGTTTTGGCCATGCTGGGCTTGCAAGTGTTGAGTGACTGCTCTTCACTTTTGGTGGGAGCCAGGGCAAATATTTCAGCATCCCCCATCACCAGCTCCTGTCCCCCCCAGTGTCCAGGGGGCATGCCCAGCTCTGCCACCCTTCCATTCTCTCCCTTAATTTGCAGTCCCCATAAAATGAGCCCATTTTGGAATGGGAGAACACAGCAAGTGTGGGAATAGTGGTAAACAAGGCTTTTCACTGTATTTGCTCATTCTCCAAATTTCTGAAGCCTGCACATTTTCAATATCTGCCACAACTGTTGCCCTCTCCCCAAGCAGGACCAGGGGCTGGCAGCTTGTCTGGGAGCTGTTCCACCAGCCATGTGCAGAGGGACTTGCAAAAAGCTGCAAACCCCATCAGGAAAGTACTCCCTGGTCCCCGTGTCCTCAGCAGGGACAGCTGAGATGGCTGCAGTGCCCAGGACATGGTCCTGCTCCTGTCAGGATGTGTTTTGGGGAGATGTGCTGAGCTGCAACCGAGGGCAGGAGTGGAAAACAGGAGCATGTCCCTGGTGTGTTATTACACACATGGGATTTCCTGCCGCTGTTTGTTTGTTCCCCCTCCTTTGAAAGGAGGTGATGTTCCCCAGTGCAGGGAAGGGCGGGGAAGGAGGAAGATGAGAAGCTCAGCCTGTGGTTGGAGCAGTCTCTGCTCCCTTTCGCTTCTCTGTGTGATCCCAGGCACATTCTTCACCATGGTTGCTTCTGCTCGTCTGTGGAGCGACTGTAACTCATCCCAGCCTCAGACTTAATTTCATGAATATTTATAGAGCCAATTTGATCCTTGGCTAGAAATCTCCATTAAAGAGTGAGCCAGGTCATAAGCTGGTATCAATCAGTGCATTTCAATTAAGTGAGGAGGGCTGAGGGGCTGAACTCATGTCTCCTAGCCTCTGAAGCTCAGCATCCCCTCTCCCCTGGGGACTGCCTCAGGAAGGCTTTGTGTTGGTCTGCAACAATTTGTGTTGCTTTTGGGTTTTGTTCCAGCCCTGTGCTTGTATTGTGCATGGAGCGGGTGTGAGGGCTTGGTGAGGTGTCACAGAGACAAACCCCCCATTCCCCCAGGGCTGGTGGGACTGAAATGCTTATTTTGCTTTAGCCTGGCCTCAATGTAGGGGATATTACATACTTGACTTTGAGTTTGCTCACATCCCTGTGCAGACCCCCTGGTGCTTTTCCCAGCACACAGATCTTGCCTGGCTCCATGCAGGGACAGCCAATGATGGGGTGGGATCCACCATGCAGATGTGGCACTTAATGACATGGTTTAGTGGTAGACGTGGTGGTGCTGGGTTAATGGTTGAAATCAATGATCTTAAAGGTCTTTTCCAACCTGAACACTTTTATGATTCCATCCCTTCCCAGAGTATCTTGGGGATCACATGCAGCAAAATCCATCCCTGGTGTTTCCACCTTCCCAAACATCATGACCCAGCCCAGAGTGTCTGCAGGTTCCCTCCTCCTCCTCCCACTGCCCATGGCTGGGGTGGGCAGCATCCTCTGGGCAGGAGGCCTGGGCTGTCCCCTGCCCACTCCACGCAGCTTCTTTGTCCCTCAGCAAACAGATTTTTCAGATTTTCTTGGCCGCTCCCTGTTTTCCACTCCTGAGCTATAACAAGGCCTCCAAAATGTTCTTTCCATTGGGAACCACCAGTGGAATAAACGGATCCTAATAAATGCCTGACAAATTATTTTTCCAGCAAGCAGATGACCGGCTGAGTTTGTGCAGCTCTAACCTGCAGTTACCTCTCCTGGAACTGGGATAATTTTTGATTTCCCCTGAAAACCATGGCTGCTGTTCTTGCCCCTGGGCGAGAAGCTTTCCTGGTGTGTTCAGGGCTTCTCCTTCCCAGTGGTGTTTGTGCTCCTCTACATAGCAAAGAGCTGCTATTGAGGAAGCAAAATCCACCATTCACTGCTTGCTTGGACACAGCCACAGCAATGCAGTTGTTGGATTTGTCTGCTGGTTTTAAGTGCTCCCTTGAGTGTTGTCTGGAGAGTGAAACAGCATCCCTGAGAGGAGAAGGGACTTGCTGCCCGTCCTACAACTCCTCTGGGTCCCCAGAAACTGGGAACCCCTGCAGGAGTGGATATTAGCTTGAATTTCTTTGCCTCTTTTCTCATCCATCAGCCTTTGACAGCCTCTCCTTGTAATTTCCTTCCCAAAGGAAGTGGTGGGCTCCCCTACATTAGACAGTTTGAAGACTCAGCTCGACAGGGTGCTGGGCCATCTCCCTTAAACTATTTTTTACCTTAAAAGGTTGGACTAGATGATCCTTGAGGTCCCTTCCAACCTGGCATTCTATGAGTCTATGATTCCTCTGCATCTCCTTTTATTCTGGGCCACTTCCAGAGTTTATTTGCCTCTTGGGATATTTTATTTGCAACTTAGTCCTGCTCAATTTGGTAAAGCACTGAATGCAAACCCAAGTGCTTATTGCCAAGCCTGGGGCTTTAGCTGGGCTTTTGTAGAAATTGTTACAAGAGCTATACGGGGGAAGCTGGGCATTATTTGAAGCTGGTGAGAGGTATGGAGAACATGTCTTAGGAGGAGTGCCTGAGGGAACTGGGATTGTTTAGCTTGGAGAAGAGGAAACTGAGAGGAGACCTCATTGCTCTCTACAACTACCTAAAAGGAGATTGTGCAGAGGCTGGTGTCGATCTCTTCTCCCCTGTAACTAGTGACAGGACAAAAGGGAATGGCCTCAAGTTGCACCAGGGGAGGTTTAGGTTAGACGTTAGGAAGAAGTTCTTTGCTGACAGAGTGGTCGGGCACGGGTCCAGGCTACACAGGGAGGTGGTGGAGTCACCATCCCTGGAGGGGTTCAACAAATGAGTAGATGTGGCACTTCAGGACATGGTCTGGGGGTCAGGGAGATGTTGGACAAAGGTTGGACTTGATGATCCTAGAGGTCCTTTCCAACCTAAATGATTCTGTGATTCTGTGTGAGCTGGTGTAAGGCTCTGGGGTTGTTCTCTCGCTGCAGCCTGAAGGAGGAGCAGCCGGTGCAGTGTGGGCAGTACGACGGGCTGGTGGAGCTGGCCACCATCTGTGCCCTCTGCAACGACTCCTCGCTGGACTACAATGAGGTGCGGGGGTCACGGGGGCCGGGGAGGAGGTTTGGCCCTTGGGATCCCCTTCCCTGGCTTCAGGGCAATGCTCTGGGGATGACTGTGGAATGAAGAGTGGTGTAATATA
The DNA here is from genome assembly GCA_013401335.1 of Brachypteracias leptosomus. Lineage (NCBI taxonomy): Eukaryota > Metazoa > Chordata > Aves > Coraciiformes > Brachypteraciidae > Brachypteracias > Brachypteracias leptosomus. The sequence goes on from VYZX01000510.1 coordinate 41,972, forward strand.
GGACTTGGCAATGGGATTTTGCAAAGTGCAGTATAACAAAGCCTTCACCAAGCCCGAGGGATGCTCAGAACTGTCACAGCATTTCCAATCTTTCTAGGAAGGAATTTGTAGGCGTATTCTTTAGCTAGATCAATAATTTTATCTTAAGGGAGCCTTCAGAAAACATTTCACTAAATTTTCAGGGGCCTAATACTGGAAAAAAAACCCAAACAAAAAACAATCAGGTATAGATTTTCATTTTAACATCTTGGTTTCTTTAAATACCCCTTATTTTGCTAATCTCCTGCGTGGTGATGGGTATTTTCCTAGATGTTTGTGATAGCATGAGGAAATTAAATTCCTTAAGCTGAGCACTTCTAAGAGATGTTTTGTGACAGGGGGTTGGGATGGGGGGGATTGTTTGGAGATTGGGGTTTTGGGGATTTTTTTTTATGAGCATCTCTGTATTGAGTACTTAATTGGGCCAAGTATTTAATGGAGGTGTAATTTTATGTAAAATTACTTCATATTTAAGTTATATGTGTATAAATAAGTTTGTTATGTTCTTGTTCTACATTTTAAAATGGAGTAAGGCTAGACCTAAAAATTCCTAGCCTCACTTGTTTCTTCAGCTGCGTTTCAGTTGTGCAGGGAGGCTGCTGGATACACTGAGGTTGTTGAGACAGCCTTGGAGTGTTTGATTAAATTGGTGCTTGGTGCGTCCTTGGTTGGAGCAGCAGGTAGAGGATGTGCTCTAAAGCTTAAGCTCCTGGGTTTTTTCTGCCCTCAAGTCCAAAAAAGTCTACGAGAAGGTGGGGGAAGCCACAGAAACAGCCCTGACATGCCTGGTGGAGAAGATGAACGTCTTCAACACCAACACCAGCAAACTCTCCAAGGTGGAGCGAGCCAACGCCTGCAATTCGGTGAGTGGGGGGACCCCGGTGAGCTCCAGTGCTGGGGGTGGCAGGGCTGTGGGATGACTGTTATTTGAGCAATAACCATTTGCAATGATCTGAGGGACTGATCTGCCACAAGAATGCAGTTTCCTGGCTTACAGGGGCTGAGCTGGTTTTGGAGCAGATAGTGCAATGGCCCTGGGGGAGGTGATGCCGGGACTGTGGGGACCAACCTGGAGCTTTGGAGTGGGCGATCTCTGAGGCTCAAACTCAGCCCAGACCCTGCTCAGTCAGGAGAGATCCCCTTGGTGATGGCCAGAGCTTTGGCTGCAGATGAGGAGCTCTGGAGGTTTGTAGCTCCCCAGCAAATCTTTAGGTGTCTGGTTTGCACTGAGCAGCCGTTCTCTGTAACGTGGACCAAACCCTGTTCCTGTCTGAACAAGGGTGGCTCTTAGGAAACATCTATTTCTGATGTGAAAGTACCCCATGCTGGCTGTTCCCCTACTCCAGCTCTTCAGCATCTCCCTGTCCTCCTGGTGAAAATACACTTTATTTTATGTCTGGATTTACTCAGCTTTGATATCATGCTGTTAAATCTTACGTGTTTGCTTGCTAGAAGGAAGCGCTCTCTGCTCTGGCATTTCTTCCCAGGATAGGTCTGAGCAGGTCATAATAAATCCTCCAACTCCTTTTTCATAAGGGAGATGGAATTTCCCAGCTGTACATCAGTCCAGCAGCTGCTTCATTACGTGTGCCCATCACTGCCCTTCCACCCAGATGCCGGGTTGGGTTTGGTCACTGGTGCTTCTCCCCTCGCTATTCTGTTTGAGTAGGGATAAAAAACCCTTTCTCACAGTTTCCTGGCAGCATTTCTTCACTGCTTCTTGACTTTGCTCCCAGTGACTCCATGCTTTGAAACCTCCAGTGGGATTTCAGGGTTTCCACCGTGGCTGGCTGCCCCCAGTGTCCTGGATGCTGTGCTCGGCAGTGGGGACAGCACTGCTTTTGGGGACACAGAACTTCCCACCTACCTGTAGTCCTGGCTTCTTAAGTAATTAACTAGTAGCAATAGTAGAGCCTGGTTCATGGTGGGATTTTGGGGGTGTTGGGGTGCAGGAGCCTGTCTGCAGGCACTGCCTGTGCCCAAGGTCCATGCACTGCGGCAGCCCCTGCTCTGTCCCCACCCTGGAAACCTCCAGGTACCATTTGGGGTACATGAAGAAGTGTGGCCAGCAGATCCAGGCAGGATCTCTTCCCCCTCTGGCCTGGTGAGGCCACATCTGGAGTATTGTCCCCAGTTCAAGAGAGACAAGGAACTACTGGAAAGAGTCCAATGGAGGCTACAAGGATGGTTAAGGGACTGGAACATCCCTCTTATGAGGAAAGGCTGAGAGCCCTGGGGCTGTTGAGCTGCAGAAGAGAAGACTCAGAGGGGATCTGATCAATTCTGATCAAGAGCTAAAGGGTGGGGGCAAGAGGATGGGGCCAGACTCTTGTCAGTGGTGCCCAGTGACAGGACAAGGGGCAACGGGCACCAACTGGAACCCAGGAGGTTCCACCTGAACAGGAGGAGAAACTTGTTTGGTGTGAGGGTGTTGGAGCCTGGCCCAGGCTGCCCAGAGAGGTTGTGGAGTCTCCTTCTCTGGAGAGATTCCAAAGGGGCCTGGACATGATCCCGGGCCCCCTGCTCTGGGCGAGCTGCTGGAGCAGGGGGGTTGCACCAGAACAGATCGCTAGAAGCCCCTTCCAACCCCACCATACTGGGATCTTGTGATTTGGGTGAATGGTCGTTACTACTTCAGCAGTCATCAGGATAATTAGCATGTTCTGAAATGAGTCTAATTAGAGTCTTGGCTGCAGAGCTGGTTAATTTGATGGGAATCTCCAATGATGTTGGTGCTCCCAGTCCCACTGACCCCTGTGGGTGCAGAATCAGGACAAACCCCTCAACTGTGATGGGTGGGATGCAGTTCCCCTTCCTGCAGTGCAGCTGGAGCTCAGTGTGGGGGGAAGTCTCCCCGACCTCTCTGGCAAATGGGGCTTTATCACAGGCTACAGCAGCTGCTTGGCATCCCGTGTGGGGCCAATAAAATAAAGGCCTGGCATGTGCTGTGGGCTGCGCAGCAGTGGTGTTAAAATTCTCCTGAAAAATGACATAGGGGAAGCTCCTTCTGCTTTTTGCACTGTCCCATCCTCCTGGCTCCTGTGGTTGCCTTTCTGCTCCCATCACCAGTGCTGTGCCAGCTGGTTAGCCAAGGCAGAGAGCCCCGGGCACTGTCCCAGCCGTGCCCAGCTCAGCCCTGCTGTCCCCACAGGTGATCAAGCAGCTGATGAAGAAGGAGTGCACGCTGGAGTTCTCCCGCGACCGCAAGTCCATGTCCGTGTACTGCACACCCACCGGCCCTGGCCACAACTCCACCAGCAGCAAGATGTTCGTCAAGGTAAGGGAGAAGGTCCTCAGCACCCTGCAGGGTCCTCCTTCCCCATGCTCAGCCCCGCAGGATTTGGCCCTTCCTGCGGTGGGCAGGGATGCTCTGCAGCTTGTCTCCTCTCTGAGCTGTCCAGGAGCCAGCAGGTAGAGTGGTATGGTGAGGGAGGAGGTGAGTCTTTGGAGTATTGGTAGGAAAAAGAGGAGGCAAAATGATTTTGAGAGAGGAAAAAGTGCTGAGTGTGCTGGTGCTGGGTCCAGTGAGAGCTGCCCCTGTGCAAAACTTGAGCATTTGCCTTTATTAAAGGCTTGGACCCTCTGGACACCAATGATGCCTCAAGGGCGATGTTTTATGGTTTAAAGTGCATTTTCTTCCCAAGAGAAGAGCTGCGGCAGGAATTTCCCCCTGCTGACTCTGGGAAGATTTGTATATTGTTGTTCCCACTGGGAGATGATCTGGGTGGGTGAACTCTGTCCTCCAGGTCAGGTTGTGACCCTCCAGAGCCGCCACATCTGTGACCCAGACAGTCCTGGGTGACCTCTTTTAAGGGAAGCAATGGAAGGACTGCAAATTTTAATATGAAACAAACAATGTCAGGGGTCCTTTGTAAGGTCGGAAGGGCTGGGGTGAGGTGCTGTGGTGCTGTAGGACATGTTTTCCTGAATCAGAAAGGCATCACAAGCATCTGCTGAGCATCCCACAGACAGTGCGTGTTTTCAGCAGAGATTTACAGCCGTGATCCCCCCCTCAGCTCTGCCATGGGGTCTGTGGTGCAGGAATATCTCGGGCAGAGGTGTGGGTTGTGCAGGAGTCAGAAGGATCCCCTGCAGAACAATCCTGCTCTCTGGGGACCTGATGTAGGTTTGTCCTTCCCAGCCGTGGTCCCTGGCTGCCATCTAGTGCGCTGAGCCACTGTGCTGGAATGTGCATGCTGGAGTTTTGGAGAGATTCCCTTCTCCTTTGCCCAAACTTGGTACCTTCCCTCCCTCCAGGACTTCCTTCATAGAATCATTTAGGTTGGAAAAAACCTCTAGGATCAAGTCCAACCTTCATCCCAGCATCTCTCTGACCCCCAGACCATGTCCCAAAGTACTACATCTACTTGGTTTTTTTGAACCCCTTCAGGGATGGTGACTCCTCCACCTCCCTGGACAGCCTGGTCCAGTGCCTGACCACTCTGTCAGGAAAGAACTTCTTCCTCATGTCCAATCTAAACCTCCCCTGGCACAGGTTGTCCTTTGGTGCTGGCTCCAGGTTCACGCCAGCTCCTAAGCCAAGCCCTCCACTCCTCCCCAGGGCGCCCCAGAAAGCGTGATCGAGCGCTGCACCCATGTCCGGGTGGGCACCACCAAGGTCCCGCTGATGGCCCCGGTGCGGGAGAAGATCCTGGGCAGGATCCGTGACTGGGGCATGGGCATTGACACCCTGCGCTGCCTGGCACTGGCCACCCATGACGCGCCTGTCCGCAGGGAGACCATGCAGCTGCACGACTCTGCTGCCTTCATCCACTACGAGGTATGGCACCAAGGCCTTCATCCAGGAGCTTTTTCCCTTACTCCTAAACTCCTCCCTGCCTACCACTTCCAGCTGCCCCAGCAGTGTTTTCTCTCTGGTTTCTCTATGGGCACAGCAATGGTCAGCTCCAACTCTGCAGACCCCAGGGCATGCAGCAGGGCTGGTCCCAAGGTCCCACTGGATGTCCATTCCCATGAAGTGACTCCTGAGAGGGTTCTGGGGACCACTGAGAGGAATGGAGAGGAGGGCAGGAGCAGCAGAGGGGATGGGAGCATCTCGTTGCTTTGGTGCTGTAGGGTGTACACATGAGGCTGTTGGGAGGAAACCTGGAAGTCTCCTGCCCAGAGTGGTTTCACAGCGGGGAGGGAAGCGGCTGCACTCCAGGGGTTAACATGGTGCTGTGCCCACCCCCAGAACAACCTGACCTTCGTGGGCTGCGTGGGGATGCTGGACCCTCCCCGCAAGGAGGTCACCTCCTCCATCGAGATGTGCCGCAAGGCCGGCATCCGCGTCATCATGATCACCGGCGACAACAAGGGCACGGCGGTGGCCATCTGCCGCAGGATCGGCATCTTCTCGGAGAGCGAGGACGTGGCTGGCAAAGCCTACACGGGCCGGGAGTTCGATGAGCTGCCCGCTGAGGCGCAGCGCCAGGCCTGCCGCCATGCCCGCTGCTTCGCCCGCGTCGAGCCAGCCCACAAGTCCCGCATCGTTGAGTATCTCCAGTCCTTCCATGAGATCACCGCCATGGTGAGTCCTTCAGGGATGCCCCACCACCCCCTCAGCCCCTCCTTTCTGCTCAGCCAATCCCTTGCATCATTAATCATGGCTTCATGCAGACAGGCGATGGTGTCAATGATGCCCCAGCCCTGAAGAAAGCTGAGATTGGCATCGCCATGGGGTCAGGCACGGCCGTCGCCAAGTCAGCTGCTGAGATGGTGCTCTCTGATGACAACTTTTCCACCATCGTGTCAGCCGTCGAGGAGGGCAGGGCCATTTACAACAACATGAAGCAGTTCATCCGCTATCTCATCTCCTCCAACGTTGGAGAGGTCGTTTGGTGAGAGCCTTCTGCACTGGCCACCACTCGGGGGTCAGGGAGGGCAGCAGTGGGCGCGTGTCCCCGGGGGCAGATGTGACCCATGGTCATGTCCATGTTCCCTGTCTCAAGCATCATGCAATGCTTGGAATTGTAGCCCTGGGTACCAAACAGAGCAGCTATACCTCATCTCATTCCTCAGGGATAGTTTTTTTTCTTTTGTAGTTTTATGAACACCCCACCTCCCAGGAGCTGTTTTGTTAAGGTGTTTCCTGCTTAAGCCCACGACAGCATCTAAGATGGGTGCAGATATTTGTGCACAGGCTATTGTCACCAGGTCCCACTGATGCACTTTGCATCGGGTCCTGGGCACCTCTCCCTGCCCATCCCTCCCTTCCTCAGCACAGCCTCGGGATCACTTGGGCACCCTCTGCCCTTGGGGTTGGGTTTGGACTGCAAAGCAAGTTTTAATAGCAACAGAAACATATTTTAGCTACAAAATTCAGTCCTGGATTTCAAGTTCCTGACTCAGGGGCTGCAGGTTCATCTGAAGCCATTTGGGGGTCTAGATCCAGGGTGCTTGCTTGCTCTCCCCTTGCACCTTACAGATGCTTTCTCTGCCTGCCCTGGAGCTCAGCTCATTCAGCATCTCTTTTTGTCCCGCAGCATCTTCCTGACGGCCATCCTGGGCTTGCCCGAGGCCCTCATCCCTGTGCAGCTGCTGTGGGTGAACCTGGTGACAGACGGGCTGCCGGCCACCGCGTTGGGCTTCAACCCCCCCGACCTGGACATCATGGACAAGCTGCCTCGCAACCCCAAGGAGCCCCTCATCAGCGGCTGGCTCTTCTTCCGCTACCTGGCCATTGGAGGTGAGCCCCTGTGGGCAGAGGAGGAGGATGGGCACGGGGTGCTGTGGAGCAGAGGGCTCCTTGCTGGGTGCTGGGGGTAAGGGTGTCTCTCTTGGCCGCAGTGTACGTGGGCCTGGCCACGGTGGGCGCAGCAACCTGGTGGTTCTTGTATGACGCCGAGGGACCGCAGGTCTCCTTCCATCAGCTGGTGAGTGAGGAGGGGAACTGGTGTGTTGAGCAAGTGGGTGAGGGCATGGATTCAGGCGTTGGGGTCTTTCCTCTACCTTCCTTCTGTGGCTGTTGTAGAGTTCCCGGCTACATTTCCATGTTTCCAGTCTTGTTTCTGCCAGTTACCAGCTTGATCCAAAGAAGCTGAAAGTAGCTCCTGTACCTGATCCCACATTGGTAGGGATCTGTTTTTACATTGCTGTAGGTCTGAGCAAGGTGGTGGGACAGCAGGTTCCATCAGATCCCAATGTCACATGCAGTGGAAGATGCATTTTTGGTGCAAAATGTGTGTGCTCAAACACCTCATTAACTGCACCTGAAAAATCTCTAAGCCACTATCTGGCCATAAGCCCAAAGCCCCAACCACAACAGAAGCTGGGTCGCTTTAGATGGTTTTCTCGGTTGCTCTGGACTGTGGGATATTTAACAGCACCCTGAATAATGAAGGTTCACCATGTGCCCCCAACCAGTCGACTCTTCCTCCTGTTTCCTGCCTTTCTGTGCTGCTGCCCTGCTGTGTATTGATGAGAGATTTCCTCTGCTGACAGAGGAACTTCATGAGGTGCACCGAGGACAACCCCATCTTTGAAGGAATTGACTGTGAGGTCTTTGAGTCCCGATACCCGACCACAATGGCTCTGTCCGTGCTGGTGACAATTGAAATGTGCAACGCTCTGAACAGGTAGGGTGGCCCCAGGAGCACTCTATACACTCTATGCATGGCAAATTTTGTGTAGGGTCTCTTTGGGCATCTGTTGGTGGGCTGAGGGCTTCGCTTTGACTCAGTGGAGCCATTTGGAGCATCCTCACAGGAGACCTCTGGGTTTGCCATAAATAAACTCCTCCAAGCCAGGGTGCTGCTGTCTATAACAGTGAAGGAAAGACTGGATCCACATCCATTAGTGGTTTGACCTTGTTAATGACCAGTCCTAATCCATGCATGACAGGTTGTGATGAGATGGGTATCCAGATCCAAATGATGGCAAAGCCTGAAGTTGAACATTCTGAAAGAGAGGGGCTGTAGCATGCAACCTTGGAGAAGAACAGGAACCCCCAGCTTGGGCAGACACAGAGAGCAGTGGTTTTGGGGGGCTAACACTGTCCTCTTGCTTTTGCAGTGTCTCTGAGAACCAGTCACTGCTGCGGATGCCACCATGGCTCAACATCTGGCTGCTGGGGGCCATTGTCATGTCCATGGCTCTGCACTTCCTCATCCTCTATGTCAAGCCCATGCCTGTGAGTGCCCTCTGCCACCTCTGCACACAGCCTGGGGGGCTCCTCCCGTGGGTGAGGACATCCCTGGAGCAGTCTGGGTCTGGAAGACCTTCTAGGACAGTTGTCCTCAGCATGTGCCTTCAGGACCAGGTCCTGTGACTCAAATCACCGTGAGGACTGGGAGACACCATGCCCCAGTGAGCCTTTACTTAAGTCAGAAGCTCTCCTTATAGGCAATGCAAAGGAATATGGATATCTCAGCTCCTTTTGGAGGCATTGCCTCCCATTGCAGTTCAAGCTGGTGATGCCTCAGTTGAAGCCTAAGGGTGCTTAAGATGAAGTTGCTGTGCCCGAGAGGTTGCATTGGCCTTTGTCCCCTGCTAAGCACTTGTGAGCACATACAGTTGTGGCTGTCACTTTGCTCACCTGGAGGAGAGATGAAGGACATTGATTTTGACTGATCTTGGCCAAGAGCCACCTTGGGATCAGATTGACCTTGAAGAAATCCTGCTCTTTGGGCTGTCTGGATCCTCCCTCCTTGTACCTGGGATGACTCTCAGCCTGTGCCATACAACAACCTCACCCTTAAAACAAAAAAAATCCCACCTCCTTCCTTATTGACATGTCCCATCCTTTCTGCCTTGCAGCTCATCTTCCAGGTAACCCCCCTGAGCTGGCCGCAGTGGGTGGTTGTGATGAAGATCTCCCTGCCCGTGATCCTGCTGGACGAAGGACTCAAGTACCTTTCCCGTAACCATCTGGATGGTGAGCATGAGCTGCATCAGGCTCAGTTCTCTTTGCTTTGTGGAGCTTTGCTTGGGGTTCGTGGTGGCTTCATAGACACCTCGCTTGCCTCCTCTGTTTGTGTGGTGTCTGTGCCTGCATGTTCATCCACCTTCGCTGTGAAAAAGGGACTTCTCCTACTCCCTCCCTTCCCAGGTGCCGTGCCAGGCAGAGCAGTTGGTGCTTTAGACCTGCTTGAAATTCCCCCTTAGGAGCTGGAGCACCAGATAAACCTGCCATGTAGGTTTATCCAGCTCCTCTCAAGCCTCTGGGAGTTGGATTCCTTCTCTTCTAAAGCAAACCAAATCAAACTCTGGTTTCTAACAGGAATCCTTCCTTTTTTCCCCTCAATCTTCCACCCCTCTATGTCAATCCTTGTCTTTGCTACCTCTATGTTAAGACCAAATGAGAGCCAAGCACCTTATAAGCTGGTTTTAATGGGGTTGCTCTTGACCAGCACCTCTCTGGATCCATCCTGTGCCACAGGCAGAGGAGAAGCAGCTCCTGTGACACCAGGGCAGTAATTCCTATGTGCTCCTGGGCTCCATGCTGTAAATCACAGCAGGTGTTTGGGCAGCCCTCCAAAGAGATGATACTACCTTTTCTCACAGCTCTTGCAAAAGTCGTTGCTGTGGGTGATATCTCGGTGCTGAGTAGAACCTCCAGGTTTTCCCAACAGTGGCTGTGGGTCCATGGCTGCCAAGCTGTGCTGTGCCTGCCATGGGGATAGCCCCTATCCAGAAAAACAGATTGGATCAGTTTTTAGGGTGTGCTTGCCCCAACAGTGATAAGAGGGAGAATAAGGGCAGGAGAGACACCGTCCTTGCCCAGGGAAGATGTAGTGGCTTGGGGGGGCGTGGGGGGCAGATGAACAACCTGAGTGTGGGGACTGGATCTCCTTCCACAGCATCCCCTTGATCAAACATTTTAACATTTTTTACCCCTTAAGGGTGAACAGGACAAGAGGTGATGGCAAGTTGCACTGGGGGAGGTTTAGATGGGATGTTAGGAAGAAGTTCTTTCCTGAGTGGTCAGGCACTGGACCAGGCTGCCCAGGGAGGTGGTGGAGTCCCCATCCCTGAAGGGGTTCAACAAACGAGTACATGTGGCACTTTGGGACATGGTCTAGGGGTCAGGGAGATGTTGGACAAAGGTTGGACTTGATGATCCTAGAGGTCTCTTCCAATCTAAATGATTCTATGATTAAGCACCCAGTGTCCTAGCAAACCCCTCCTTTAACCTTCTTTAGTAATGACCCAGGAAAGCTGCAAAGCCACTCTTGCCTTTCATTGCTGAAGTTGGGTCCATCCAGTCTTGGCAGCAGGGAGGGATCTGGGGCACGGCAGCAGCTCTGCTTGGTTTCTCATGGAGCAGAACCACGCACAAAGCTGGAAATATGGGATGGGGAATTGTTGCAAGCAGGAGACGATCACGAACTGGCCACTCCCCATCAGTGGGTCCTGGTGTGCTGGGAGTGCTCAAGCAGGTTCCCACCACAACAGCATCACCACCACGACTGCTCAGAGGAGCCTCCACCAGAAACAGGGGTACAGGGACTTCTATTTTTACACACCAGATAGAAGTGGTTTCTGGCTGCTTTTAATTTAATTGTTCCATCTCTGAGCAGGCTGACAGGTGCTGTGCATCACCCAGCTCTGTCTCACCATGTGGTTACAAGCCTGTAGCAACAACCTGATGGTGCAGCCCTGGGCTGGGGCGTAGGAGAGCTGTTGAATTCCTGGCTGTCGCATCCCGTGCATGCCCTGGGTCTTCCCTTCCCCATCTGTCACCTGGGGATGAGTCTGTCTTTCTCCCCCACTTTGCATTTCTCTATGAAAACTCCACACTGTTGGCAGAAGGGCTGTGCTTCAGCTCTGAGCACAGCGTGGTTCCTGCAGGTGTACGAGCCTTTTGAGTCCCATCACACTGACTCAGAGGGTTTCCTCCTTCCTCCTCCCATGCTCTGTTCCTTACACACCAGGTCCTCTGAGCTGCTCATCCCCACAGTCATGATGCTGCTGATGCTCACAGGTCTCTCTGTGTCTCATCCAATTTCCCATGCAGCTATTCAATCATGGCTATGGGGCCAAATCATGCTTCAATCATCACATTTGAAAGAAATCATTGAAATCCTGCATCTTCCCAATTCCTCTAGGCCCAAAAACAACCTCAAAAAGCTCCTTTTAAATGTGGTATTGTGATTTCTTCACCAGGCATTCTCAGGATGGTAAAACACACGTGGAGTGGGGAGCACCAGTTGAAAACCTGCAGGACTCCAGAGCAAGGGTTGGCTTTCTTACCTGTCTCATCCCCCAGTGCCATATTCCCTGTGCTTCCTCCAGAGTCTGCCTCGTGTGTGGTGGGGTCCTGCTTGGAACATGTCTAGGTGAACATGGCTTGGAGAAGTAGCCGATAACAGAGCCAGGGACCCCAGACGCAGCCAGAAGCTCCTTTCCCACATTGACCTCTGTGTTTTGCTTCAAAATAAGGTCTAAAATGCCCATGAAGCAGCCGTTTGTGTGGCAGTTTTGGGTGGGGGCCAGGCTACTGCTTGGTCTCTGCAAGGCAATGCTTGGGGATGGTCTCCAGCGTGGGACCTCCTGAGGGATGGCCAAGGGTGTTGAGCTGAGGGATGGGAATGTATAGCTGTGAGTTCTGCTGATTCAGGTTTTGCATGGGAAAGTTTCTCCTCTGATCACATTTAGATAAGTCGTGTTTCCATTACACTGGATTTTCCTTGTCCTTGAAGTGGCAGAAAGCTGAGACTCTTCAGTTTTCACTGTGGTCTCAGTGCTTTACGTTCCTTTCCCCATCACCCTGGTCACTTCCAGCCTCTCCTCTTGCATGTATTGGTGTCTTCATCCATCTCTGGCCCCTCTGGGGTTTCTGCTGTCTGTTTTGGGAGGCAATGTGAATGTGAGATAGTGAGTGGAAGTGCACAAGTGGCTGGGCTAGGTTGGCTTGGTGTGATCTGCAGATACTCTGGTCAGGAGTGTGGAGATGTGGAACATCTCCCTTATGAGGAAAGGCTGAGAGAGATGGGTCTCTTTAGCTTGGAAAAAAGAAACTGAGGGCTGACCTTGTTAATGTTTATAAATATGTAAAGGGAGAGTGCCAGGAGGACGGAGCCAGGCTCTTCTCAGTGACATCCAATGATAGGACAAGGAACAACGGGTATAAGCTGGAACAGAGGAGGTTCCACATAAATATGAGAAGAAACTTCTCCACAGTGAGGGTGACAGACACTGGAACAGCTGCCCAGGGAGGTTGTGGAGTCTCCTTCTCTGGAGACATTTAAAACACCCCTGGATGTGTTCCTGTGTGACCTGCTCTAGGTGATCCTGCTCTGGCAGAGGGGTTGGACTAGATGATCTTTCGAGGTCCCTTCAAATCCCCAATGTTCTGTGATTCTATGATGTTCTCCAAGGTCCTGTCAGGGGTCCATCACACAGACACATGTTGGCAGGCTCACAGGGCTGACCACCTCCAAAGTCCTTTTTCCCTAGTATTTTTAATATTTGCCATGCTCTATGCATTTAAATGTGTTGCTTTTTCCAAGTCCTGTGGCATGCAGGAGGAAGGTTTCCAGCCATCTGTGCCAAGACCTTGCACAAGTCTCTTTTCTGAGTTGTTCTCAAAGGTACAAAATCCAGACAGGACATTGAGATAACCCCAGTGTTCGTGTCTCTCTGTGCAGCATCACAGGCTGAGAGATTTGGGGTCGTTCAGCCTTGAGAAGAGAAGGCTCTGGAGGGACCTTATTGTGACCTTCCAATACCTGAAAGGGGCCTATAGGAAGGCAGGGGAAGATCTGTTCCCAAAGGTTTGTAGTGACAGGATGAGGGGTAATGGCTTTAAGCTAGAAAAGGGTTGATTTAGGTTGGACACTAGGAAAAAGTTCTTTAATGTGAGGGTGGTTGATCACTGGAACAGGCTGCCCAGAGAGGTGGTGGAGGCCCCACCCTGGAGATGTTCAAGGTCAGGCTTGATGGGGCTCTGAGCAACCTGGCCGAGTTAGAGATGTCCCTGCTTATTGTAGGGAGGTTGGGCTAGATGACCTTGGAGGTCCCTCCAACCCAAACCATTCTATGATTCTATGACCATCAGCCCACTGCTGTGGCCATCCCGCTCCCCTCCTGTCTTCCTGCACCACCCCTGGGCCTCCTCATCTTCACCATCTTGAAGCGGAGCCATCACAGGTGTTACCACTGCAATGTTTTCACTTGTTTTCAGCACGTTAAGCTGCAGGCCCTGCTTGCTTGCTCAGGCTTCACAACTTCTCATGGGGCCATGGTAGAGCAGGGGCAAGTCAAGAAGCAGCTGCGCAACTGCCCCAACAGCAGCAGCATCACTGAGAACCAGCAGTTTTGGTGGACAAGGATTGTCTTGGTGTGTTTTGAGGCAGATTAGCATTTATACAGCCATTTGTCCTTACACCTGGTGAGGATGGAAGCCCCTAGGTGATTTTGCAGGAGCTACAAGGAGGTGGCCACACCACTGGGTACCAATCCTGGGTACCAGGTGCCCCACAGCCTCCTACCTCCGCAGCTCAAATGCAGTGAGATTGCACCCTCGGGAGAGCATCTCCACCACTGAGAGAGACTCAGCCACTTATCTGCAAAGCCAGGCTCAGCTTTGTGCTTTGACATCCTCCCAGAGCAGAGCAGAGCAGCTGGCAGAGGTGGCAGCTGTGACAAGCGCGTCACACTCCCTGCCAGGACCAGCCAGGGCTCCGCGTCCCTCCGAGACAGCCCAAAATCTGCAAGGACCAATAGCTCCATCCTCAAAACCCTCCAGCACATAGCAAAAAGGAGCCACTCTCCCTCATCTCCCCCACGCACCCACGCCTGGGGATGGTGTGGTGTGATGATGATGTGGAGGATGAAGGCAGCCCCCCAAGAGCCCCTGGGAGCAGAGGGGCTGCTGCAGCCACCCACGTTCCCTGGGCAGAGGCAGGCAGGGAGCCGGGACCGAGCGGCCATGGCCACGGGCTGTCCTTGTAAGGTAATCTCTGCCTGGAGCTACCTTGGCTGGGTGCTGGGGGGGGAGGAATGCGGCCCCATGGGCCAAGCTGTTTGCCTGAGCAGGGGGATGCTCTGGAGGAGAGCAGTGCTGCACCTTCCAGTGCCACAATGGGATTTTACAGCTGTCCTGCTTTGATTTTAATTTTTATTTCCTCCTCTCTCCTGTTTTTTTGGGTGTGTGCCTGTGCCATGCTTTGGAGATGGGAAGCTCTTGGTGCTGCTGCCCTGGATTGGGAGGAGGATTTTCCTTGTGGTTTTCCCCTGAGGTCTGGGGTCTCGGCTGAAACTTGGGGTGCCTTGGTGCAATTTTCAGAGCTATGAGGCTGCAGCATTTCCCTCAGTGGAGGGATTGATCCAGGCTGGTGGCTGGAGATGGCATCCCTCCAGCATCACCTTTTACAGGAACCCACCAAGAGGAAAATCAAAAGCAATAAGGAAAAACCTGAGCAACCTTCTCTAGTTGCAGATGTCCCTGCTGAGCACAGGGGGGTTGGACTAGATGAGCTTTAAAGGTCCCTTCCAACCCAAACCACTCTGTGATTCTATGAAACTTCCCCAAAAGCCAGAGATGTCCTGGTGGTGAGGAGATCTTGTAGGAGATGAGCTCATGTTGTTCGATTGCAGTTTGCAGGAGTTAAAGGGCTGTGACACCCCTGAGGAGTTTGGTGTGAGGCAGGATCCAGATGGATCGTGACCACCCCATCATTCCTGCAAAGTGGTCCCTGCATCCCCCCTGCTCCTGTCACCAATGTGTGGAGAGCGGAGCCAGACACCAGCATGTAGGGACCAGTAAAGCTGGGTGGGTGCTGGACTCTCGGCAAAGTGCAGTTGTCAATGAAACACCCAACTCACTCTGTGCTGGGGGTTTACTTAGAGGAGGCCTGAGAGTAACATTCTGAAGACCCCCCCCCATGGTTAAATGCAGCCGTGTCCCTGCCACCGAGCACTGTGACCACCCCCTATTTGCAAATCCACGGGGTGAAGCATTTAGGGCAAGTGCCATGGCTGGCAAATAACCACCGAGGTGTCACCTGGTGCGGACAGTGCAGCTGCTGGAGCTGCTGAAGAGATACCCCTGCAGCTCAGAGGAGATGAATTCTGGTGATTGTCATGAGATTTAATACAGCATGGTCACCAGCATCACTGCTTTGCTCTGAAGCCCGTGGTGTGGAGCTCATCCAGAGAGATACTGCTGCTGCAGCCCTTGGTTTTATCCCAGGACACGAGGGCTTAGCTCTCCAGCCAGAGCTGGAAAGAAATTTTGGCAGAAGTTGCAAAAAAGGGTTTTTTTCCCCCCTCTCTCCCCTGTTATTTATTTATTCCCCTGGAAACTTGTTGGCACCAGGGCTGGCAGCAGGGACAGAGCCTCACTGGTAACCCCTGGCAGGACCTCTCTTTATCAAGAGCACAGAAACAGCATCCTCTGTGAGGTGTGCCTGGTGATGTGTGCAGTGATGAAAGATAGAGAAATACAGTCAGAAAATTCCAATAAGTGATTTTGCTAACTCTTCTCAGAATGTGCTACCTTGTGGGTGGGGGGTTTTTTTAAGAAAAAATCCTATTCTGGGCAGATTGAGGTGCCAGCAAGGTCTCTCCCAGCCCTGGGATGCTGAGGACACTGCTGTTGACCGCTTGAAAATCGGAGATCTAGCTGATGTGAGTCAAGCTCTGGCAGGGATTTCAAGGCTGCTCACGCCAAGTTCATGCTGAACATTGTAGCTATTCTCTGGGCCACGTGCTGCCTGTTACCTCCTGTGTCCAACCCCATCCATCAGTAGGGTGGGAGAAGAGGGGAGGGAAGTGGGGCTGGGACAGTGACTCTAAAGGGTAGATCAGTCCTTGCTAGTTGTTCTGGAGGTAGGTATATCTGGATGTAAACATGTATATATGTGTGTGTAAGTGGTATCGGCCCATGGAGTAGTATCCATCTCTCTGGCCACAGCAGGGATGGGGCTTTGGGATGGGTGGAGGGATGCAGAGAGCTTCCTCCTCCCTGCGCCGCTGCCTTTCCCTGCCTCTCGTTAGGAGCAGTAATGAGGGTTCCCTGCCTGCTCGCCTTCCCGCTGTTCCTCCCTGCATGGCTCCTACTAACCCCTTCTCCTACCTCCTGCAGACTGAGCCCTTCCTCACCCAGGGACCAGCATCCTCCTCCTCGTGCAGCCTGAGCTGCTGCGGCTACAGTTGGATCAGCTCTGTGCAGATGGGATCCCAGCTCCCTCCTGGGATCAGCCCAGGAGAAGCTTCTCTTGATAACAAAACCAGGGAGCTGCTTTGCTTTTGAACCCTCACCAACATTTTTCCTTCTCCTTTTTTTTCCTTTGTTTCAGGAGAAGAGGACAAGAAATGAATGACACGAAGGAAACACTCCTACCTAAAGGCTCCCTCAGTTGTAACTCGGACTGAAGTGTTGCATGCGTGGCCGTCGCTAGCAGCCAGCAGGACATGCATGTGTCCCTCTATCAGACAAATGCGGGTGAATCGTCGAAAAGAAAAATACTGATTTTGTTTTGTTTCGTAGCTTTCTTTTTCCTGTACGTAAGAGTGCAATTACTGGACAGCTGGCATAGGGTTTGGGGATGGAGCTGTGCGGACCTGGCTCGTCGTAAGGCGGTTCCTTGGGGATTTATTCCTGCAGAATTTAAGACTCTCTTTCCAGTGTTCACCAAGCTCATCGAGGTGTCCTTCACGAGAGATCAAGGGAGGAGTCGGGATTTTAGGCAATGTGCTGAGTGCGGGCGGGGGGCTGCGTCCCCCCCGGCTGGGGATGCACGAGGGCAGCTTGTGGGGCTGGGCAGGGCTGTGTGGTGGGTGAGGGCAGGCGAGGGAGGTGAGGGGGGATCACTGACCCTTGATGGTGTCCGTGGTGATGGTGGGTGCGTTGCTGTGGCTGCTGCACTCTGCTCTGGTGGCCGCAGTGTCTGCAAGCTGCAGGAGCTGAGAGCAGCCTCATGGTGCGACCACTGGTGGGGTGGAGCTCATGGACGGGTGTTTGTACGTGAAGGTTGGGTGCATGCAGTGGAAAGTGGAGTTCTCTCTTATTTATCACGCTGTCCTGTCTGATCCCTGCTTTGTGGAAAGCCCTACACCTTCTCAGGCTCATCCGACACCAAAGCATGGCTCAGCCTTGTCTGTTTTCCTCCATCTGGCATCTTGACAGATCCCACCTGCACTATCCAAGCCGTAGTCCCCTTCCCCCCATTTAAAGCAAAGTGTGGGGATGAACTTTGCATTCCTCATGTCTACCCCTCCTTCCTGGTCACACTTTCTTTCCTCAGTTATTTTTTAACTATTTCCCTAGCAGGAGTAGAGCTTAAGTCCTCAGGAGCATGTCCTTGAGTTCGTGTCCTCTGCTTTGGAGGACATGGCTGTCTTGCACAACGCACCCCTGACACCGGTGCTGCCCCTTCAAGACAGGAATGAATGTATGCTTGGACATATAGGCCTCTCCGTGGGCGCTCCTTGTGGCATCCCTTTGTATAAGGCACCAGCTTCATTTTATCCTCCTGGGGTTTTTCTGCAGCAGGAGTGACAGGGGCTGCAGTGCGGGTTTGTGGATCAGGAGCAGATTTTGAGATCCAGTCAACTGATCTTTCTCCATTGAGCTGCATCAGCTGAGAAGCTGATAGTGGGTGATTTCTTCTCCAGCTCTCCAAATCCTCCCTCCTGTTTTCCTTGCGTTCCCCTGTGATCCATCCTGATGATACTTAGTTAGCCAGACCCTATTTCTTTCCTTTCTCTTAAATTCCACCAGCAGCACTAGAGTCAGGGGGTTGGATTCCATTTTGCTCCTTTGCTGTTGGGCTTTTTCTTTTACTTTTTGCCCTTTAAATGCTTCCAATGCTTTTCTGTTTCTCTTTGAGCTGGGCAGGAGCTACTCTTCCTCTGTACAGTAGGTGCCAAATATCATCCCTCCTTTCTTTTCTCCATCACCAGCATAGAAGATGAGCAGAGCCCCCAGACCAATGGGAATGTACAGAATTGTTATACTACTGAGCTGATTTCATTGTACAGAAAACCTTGCATGAAATGTTGTTACTATATTTAATATATAATGTATTCAAGGAATTTTAATATGGAGCTCTTTAAAAAAGATCTTTATAGATACTCTGTGGTTAGAAGATTGTTGCTGATTTTTTTTTTTAGTATTATTTTACTTTGTCTTGAAGTTTTATTTTTCAAATGTGTTATGTCCAGTTGATTTAATTGATGATCCCATGGAGCAACCAATTCCTATTTAAAGATTTTCACCATGGATGAGACTCACCCTGGGGCAGAGGACCAGGGCATGACCCAGGTACTGCTTAAGCCTTCAAAATAAGGCTTCAGTAAGATTAATGCTGTAGACGTGTGATTTGCCCTTCCCCAAAAGGGTGGACTTCACCCTATTTTAGTACAGATCATCTCCAGCTCTCTGTGCAGGGAAAAAAACAGCAGGAATTTAATCCAGTACCACCTTGGTAGCTTCAGAGGAAGTTGCTTCTGGTTTCTCTAAGGCTGAAAGCCAGTTTGGGAGAGGTCAGACTGGGTTTGTATCATCCCAGCCCCATTTGTAGGGTCCAGCAGGGCTTTCAGTGCCCAGTGGCATCTTCTTGGGGCATGGTGGCCTTGGTCCGTCGTGCCTGAGGGGATGGGTGTGGTCCATCCACTCCATACTGCACCTCCTGGACTTAAGATCTGGTATAGGGTTATTAATTTTACCCAAATACATACATGTGTGGAGGAGTTTCTTGCATAAAGGTCCCACCAATGAGCACTGAATAATGGATGGGAGTCTCTAATATAGGGACACAGAAAAGGAAAGCACAATAAATAAGGGCTCTGTCTCAGAGCAGAGATGAAATCATGACATTTTAACTCGCTGTTAAATTCCTGCTGGTAATTTTTGACTGACAGCAGAGGAGGTTGTACCAAGCATCCTTCTGACTCACCAACAAACAGCTGTTTGAAGAGGTGCTGAGTTTATTGTACTGCTGATAGAGATGGCAGGTTGCTGGTATCTCCTCACTGCTGGGATGCCCAGGCAGTGTCAGTGTTTGTGCAGATGGGTTGCAAGTGTGAGTTGAGAGCTGTGTCCCAGCCAAAGGCTTCTTTCCAGCAGCAGCAGGTTCCCTTTGTGTTGTAAGCCTCTAGGTCTGCCTAGAAAATAGTGCAGGACCCCTGGATGAAGGGTGCCTGGAGCAAGCGGGAACCATTTTGACACCCCCCCATGTCCCCTTCTGACCAGTTGACCATGTCTCTCTCTTCACCCCTGCTCTTTAATGATGTTCTCACTCGGTGCTTCTTGATCACAGAGGCTCATCATTTAAATATTTTAATGAAGTAGGAAAACAGCCATTGATCTAATTATTTTCCCTTTATTCTTGGGTGCAGGGTCAGGATAGGTAAGTATTTATTGCATGTGTGCCAGCAACAGCGTGCTGGGCAATTTTACAGCCTGGAGCAGGTTCTGGTGCAAACTTGGAGATCCCAGAGCTGAGACCTTTGCTCTGGGAAGGGGTCTCATGTCCTCCTGAGGCATCTGATTGTGTGCAGTGCAAGGGAGGTGGGCACTGGGCAGCTCTTTTGCCAAGAGCTTATTAAAAAAAGCGGCTCAGGGGCAAAGCCTCTGGGATCCTTGCTTTTTTGACAACGGTGTTTAGGAATTATTTCATTTTTAGTTTTATTTTGATGGTGCTGCCTGGCATATTTGAAGTTTTTGAATAAAATATAGGTCTTTCCAACAAGACCTTTGGCTTCTATGGGTTGCTGTGAGAGATCCTCCCCATGCAGGGAAGGAGCAATGCAAGGTGCCTGGTGGAGGACACACTGGGATGGCAGCACAGGGTTGTCCATGAGCACTTTATACTCCTTCTCAGGGGCCAGGCACCAGGCTGGGGGGCAGCCAGGGTGGGAGGTGAGGGTCCTGCATCCCTGGAGCCAGCACCCGAGGGGTCAGCTTTGGGCAGCAGCTGTGGAGAGTCTTTTGTGCTGTTTTGAGATGTTGCGTCACTGTGGTCAGTTGCTGGATGAGCTCTTCCCCCATCGGGAGGCACGTTGGAAAAGAAGAGATGCTCTTCAGAGCAAAGAATCACTGCACCCACTGGTTTATTTCTGTCATGTGGCCACTGTACAGCTCAGGGTCTGGATGAGGTTTTTGGTTTGGGTGTTTGAGACTTTGACGCTGTGGAGATGTATGTTTGTTTCTGATGCTCTGCTCAGGCAAGGCTGGATGGTACCATCAGGTGCTGGAGAAGTCAGGAGTAGGAGGGACAGACTTTACTGGAGGGGCTGAGGGACGTCATTCCTCCAGGAGCATCAAATCTGGGATTGAACTGGAGTCTGCTCATGGTGGGAATGGCAGAAGTAGCCAGAGGAGCAATAGGAAAACTCGTCAGCAATTTTTGGTCCCTCTTTTGTTCATCAGGTTGATAAAGCTGCTTTCCAGTCAGGGTCCTGCTCCACCAAAACTCAGCAAATAACTGGTGTGCAGGGGCTAAGGCTGCAACTGGGTGTCCTTCTTGGTGGTTGATGTCCATGAGGTTCAGTGACCCTGGTATCACATCTCTGGAGTCCCCAGTACCAGCTCCTAAGACTTACTGTGATTTTTGGTCCTTACCTGGCGTGCCCAACACTTTCTCTAAGTGATGCCAGAGATTCAGTTGTCTCTGTTCAGTCCCAGTTCTGCAGTGGGCAATTTCTGGCAGGGCTTGTTCCTGGTGGGGAGACAGCCCCGGGGTCAGGTTTTTGGGACAAAGGAGAAGGGCTTCACCCCATGCAGAGCATGCATGGCACAGTTTGGGCTAGGGAAATTCTTTACCTTGTGGGTGGTGAGACACTGGCACAGGTTGCCCAGGGGGGTTGTGGATGCTCCATCCCTGGAGGTGTTCAAGGCCACATTGGATGAGGTCTTGAGCAACCTGGTCTAGTGGGAGGTGTCCCTGCCATGGCAGGGGCATTGGAATTAGATGATCTTTAAGGTTCCTTCCAAGCCAAACCGTTCTGTGATTCTATGATAGGGTTTGCAGGAAGGGGCACGCAGGGGCAGTCGTGCTCCCTGGACCTGTCCTTTTGGTACCATTCAGCTTTCAGTGTGAGTGGGGCATTAAATGAGGCTAAATCTGTGAGCCCCTGGAGCGATGGGGACATGGGTGCTGCTGGAGCAATGGGGACATGGGTGCTGCTGGCTGGAGTCCGAGCTGGGTCAGTCCGGGTGCTTGGGACTAGGAGGAGGTGCCCTCAGTGGCTTCAATCTGGGAAAATGCTGATTTTTTTTTAATATGAGGTGCCTGAAGAGCCAAATCTAGAAATCTCTGAGTTTGTGCTTTGTAGCAAAAGGTCAATCATTCTATCTTGGGGGGGTGGGAGGATGTTTTCTGAGGGGCAGAATTGAAAGAAACAAGCTTTCCTATTTTATTATATGAGAGATATTTTTCCACTAAATCAGCAGTTCCTACATGGTGCCCTTTGGCTGTAAATAGGCAGGTGTGAAGATGTGGGAAGGCTCCTTGTGGTCACGTCCATATGATCCTCTCTGTTCACACAATATTGGGCTGATGTGTTTTATACTTAATGAAATTACAGAAATAAAAGCAATTTTACTGGATGACTCTGGGTTGTGGGGTTTTTTTGTTGTTTTTGTTTGGTGGGTTTTTTTTGCTTTTCTTACCCCATTTATGGCCGATTTGGGGGAGATGTGGGAGCCCATGGAGCTGCACAGAGTGCCTGAGGGCATTCTTCAGCCCTAAAAGGAGCTGTGCTCACCAAATCAGGACTTCTTGTGGGTTTTCAGAACAGCCAAACTAGAAATGGAGCTGAGCTTGTCTCTGGCATGGGACGACAAAGGGAAAATGAAAGGAGTGGCATGATGTGACTGTTGGGAATTTTTTTTGAGTACCAGCTAATTTGCTCTTGGGGCACAAGAATACAAATAACAGTGCTAATTTTGACCATAGCCAGAATAGTCCTCGCCTTATCTCCCCCAGCAGAGAGAGGAGGTTTAAATAAGCCCTGCAGTGACCTCCACAAGGAATAATTATTAGATTAATAATAATTAGATAACTTGGCCTCCTCTGAGGGGTGGCACAGGGCCCTGGGGCCCTTGTTTCCATCTCCACGTGGCCCAGAGCTCTGCCCATGGTCGTGTTTTGAGCAGAAGGTCCTGTGCCAATTGCAAGTCGTGTTTTGAAGCAAATCTGGGTTCATGGCAACATCCACCAATGGTGTGTTCTTGCTGGGATGTGGCCCCAGATGTCCCTTCCCAATGCTATGAGCAGGAGAAAGGTGCTGCACAGGGTAACCCAAAAGGGGTTACAAAGGGCTGTGGGACTCCCAGGCAAACACTGATCCTTTTCAAAGGGTCATTGCTTGGCATCCTCTTTCCAGCTGGTCTCCAGTGTTAGCACATAAGGGCCACCATGGCTGGAGGTGACCCTCAAGCCAGTACCCTGCACCAGCTGCTCCTGAGAATGGAGCAGTCTCAGCACACAGCAATGAAGATAAAAAACCCCAAATTCCCCACCTGATGTTACATCAGTCCCTGGACCACCGGTGACCATGGCTGCTGGGGTTGTGCATGTGCCTAAGAGACACAATTCAGAAAGCAGAGGTTACCTCCACAAAAATAACCCCCAAGGGTCTCTGTACCCCATGACAAGTGTTCTGCTGCCCCATGGTGGGTGCGTGCCTGAAGTGCTGGGGCCTGGGCTGTGGGCCCTGAGGTGGAGTTGACCTATGGATGAGTCCCAACGCAGCAACATGTTTTGTTCCCCAAGGCCCCAGAGGCAGAACCTGGCCCAGCTGTGTGAGTCTCTGCCTGCCCCCAGGTGATTGTCGTTGGGATGATGGGTGAGGCCAGAGATAGATTAACCAGGAACTGAATCAGTTTGAGAGGAAGCGAGAACTGAACCAGTTGGAGAGAAGCAACAGAAGAGAGCAATAAGAAGCTGATCAGTTTGAAGAGAGCTCCTGTTGGGGCCAGTTGAAGGAGTTTCTTGTTGGGGTCACTTGCTGAGCTCTCTCTCAGTGCTGAGTTCCCCCTTGGCTGATTTGAGATGGAGAAGAGCAAACAGATGAAGAATAAAAGATGAAGGTCTGTTGAGGGGATGTTGCTGAGTTTGGTGTTGGCCTGAGGAAGAAAGGAGCTGACAGCACAGTGCCACCTTCCCCAGGGCTGCCATGGCCATGGGGCCGCTGATGCCCAGCATCTCAGGTTGGTGTTTGCTTTGGCATTGTCTAAGTCACCACCAAGGTATTTCCAGGGAGACGTGTTGCTGCAGCAACCAGGGATGGAATCACTGCTCTTCAGGGTGAGCACCACCACAAACATCTGTCTGCACCAGGGTGCTGGGCACGGAGCGTAGCCAGCCCTGCTGGGAAGGAGCAAAGAGAGGTCAAGGATAAGTTAAAATTGGAAAGAAAACTGAACATGTTGTTTTGTAGGACCTTGCCTGCTCTCATCTGCCAATTTTTTTCCACCACCCTCCCCCGTTTCTATGGCCAGCGGGGCAGCGTGAGCAGCTCCTCTGGCTGGTGGGGATGAGAGGATCCATGGTGGCCAACATTTCTGGGAAGAGCCACCAACTTGCAGGGGCTCTTCCTGGTGACCTTGGTCACAAGTCCCCTTTGCACCCACCCTCATATTTTAAACCTATTTGTATCTGTGTTATTCTTCCCCATCCCCAGATTTGCAGCGTGCTGCACATTTTTGTGCTGAAATTCAGAGCTCCATGCTGGAAGCTGCCAAGCGTGAGTCTGGATTGTGTAATGAGCTTCATCTATTATTTTGATTATTTTTTTTTCCCCCAAGAAGTTTTTGGAAAAACAGTGTCTGAGGACCTGGCAAGACCCAATGGCTCTCATGCCTACCCCAGGTTGGCTTTCCTGGGGGCAGGTGGGCTTGAGCCCTGGGCAGAGGCTTTCAGACCACCCTCTTGGTGCCCCAGCAGCTCCTCCAGCCTCTGGGTCCTTGTCCCAGCTCAAAGCAAGGGTGAACTCACATTTCCAAGTGTCTCTCTTAAAAATACCATTTTTTGCATTTTTCTCTTGACAGCCCTAAGCAGAGGTTGAGTTTAAGGGGTGGGGGAAGGAGCTGCTTTCACAGCCGTGGACTGAGTCCTGAGTTAAGCCTGTGGCAGCTCTGCCAGGGGTGCCCTGGGTGGGTCACCAGCCCTCCATGGCCTTGGCATCTGACCCAGCAGGAGCTGGAGGACATGCTGGATGAGGCCAAGCCTGGTGCTGGGGACTAGGCAATGCCAGTTCACCCAGGAGAGCATTTGGGCAATCTGGTCCCGGGGCTTTGCGACCCTAGACACTAACACAGAAGCTTTAGAAACTCACTTGCTGTTGCTACTTCCATTTTCCTCTGCTATGGACAGTGGAGATAAATGGGCTCATTTTTCTTACCTCTACCTGCTTTTGCCCTCTTTGTCTCTGCACTGTCCCACTCCCACCAGGCTTGGTCCCATGTTTGCATGCTGCTGGGGTTAAGCCCAGCTCAGCACTTTCTGTGCCCAGGCTAAACCCAGCCTCAGTGCCCAGCTCAAGCTGCCACTGCTCCCCCAGCAGCACCCCCAGTCTCTGCACCCCATCACCCCAGGCAGAGCACCCCCAGGGCTTCCTGCCTGCTCTGCTTGAAGAAGGCCAAGAGATGCACAAGTTACTCAGAGGAAGTGACTGTGAGCCTATCAACAGGATCATACATTTGTTTCTGCAGGAACCCAAGATAAAAATGTCTCCAAGATCAGAGCTGCTGTGCAGCGGGTCGTGGGCATCCCTCTGGGCTGCTCCTTGCACAGTGCACTTAGAAATCCCTCTTTCCACTAATTCTCTTTCTCATTTCTCATTTAAGTGTTGCAGTGATCTATTTATTACCACTGCAGGTTCTTGCACAAAGCCCTGCCCTGCACAGCCCAGCACCAGAGCTGCAGCAGAAGGTTCCACAGCCCCGTGACCTCAGCATCTCCTGGGAGGTGACCACCCTGGCTGGGAAGGTAATTGAACAATTGAGCACTTCCCAATGATAACCATCTGGCAGAGGTGGTAGGTGTGTTGGGAGCTCACCAGGAGGAGCAGCACTGCAAACAAGGGTGTGGGGGCTGTGGCCCTGGCAGGCAGCTTGGCACGCTGGCCAGCTAGGACTGCTCATACACCCATGTAGAGCCAGCTAGCTGGGCAAAGCCAGCCCAAACCCATTAAACTCCCCATTATAAAACAATTTAAGGAGTGGCAAACCTAGGGATGGTGTGGGTGTGGGAGAGGTGTGAGTGACGGTGGCGTGCGAGCCCATGAGGGTTTAGGTGATGATTTTTTTCCAATTTTTGGGTGCCCTGGCCAAGAGGCTGCCCATGCTGGGTGCTGATGGCAGCCCAGGAGAAGTCCCAGGCCCCACAGGTGCTCCCATGCTGGGGTGTCCTGCTCCCCGCATCGTCTCAGCTGCACCCATGGTGTCCAGCCCCACTCCCCAGCTACAATGTAGCTCTAAGAGAGACTAAAATGGGAGATGCATATTATCTCCCAATGGAAAGTATTTTAGCTAAATCCATGCTATAACCATTTTATTGACTCCAAGTACCAGAGAGAAGGTTATAAGTGACTCTTTTACAAGTCATTTTGCTGTTAAATTTAGCTGTCCTATTTTCATTATCCCCATGGCTTTGGCAAGGGTGAGCAGCCTTCCCTAAAAGGCCTCGTTTCATACAGTAAGTTATTTGCCTCTCTCCTGACAGATATCTAAGCTTATAAGGTTTGTCTGCTCCACTCAATAAGAGTATCAGCCTTCAATCTGAAATGATTAGCATCAGTATTTTGGATTTGCTCTTGGCTCCCCGGCTGACAGCTTTCCATGTTGCTGAGAACAGGGGCATTGGGATGGTGTCACATCACTTGTAACGTGCGATCATCTGATTTTGATTCCCAAGCTTCATGGTATGCCCAAAAGATTGGGATAAATGGTTCATCTGCTTTCCTCCCCCCATTTACCCTATTGCCCAGCAAAGAGAATCAATTTGTTCTGCTCATTGCATGGTTGTCAGGTCTGCAAAATATGGAGTCAATAGGTCAACATGATGCCAAGTGATGGGCAATTGAACATGAGAGGTGATGATGTTAAAAGAAATGTTCTGGAAAGGAAAGATTTATCCCAGCAAGTTAAACTTTTCCATATTTCCAAACCCATTTCCCCCTGCAGAGAGAGACCTTGTCTCAGCCTTGGTGGCCATGGGCAGCCAATGCCTCCTTCAAGGTCATGGGAGGCAGCAGATGGACCAGGGCTCATGGGGTGGAGCCTGTCCTTGTGGGGAGTGTGGAAGCTGACAGGCTCTGGACTTTTAGGGGGAAACAGAGGATGTTTCCCCAGAAGCAACCCTCCTGAGCCCCAAGGCTCTCTAGCTGTGCCCCCAAGGCTGCCCGGTGGGATGCTACATGTATACAGGGTCCCTCATCCACAACCTCTGTCCTTTCTCCAGCAATAAGCCAAAACCTTCACCAAAGCTTCCCCCTGCAATGAGGTTGGGCCCCAAATTTCAGTGCGGCAGATGCAAATCCAGCCCTTCTCAGTGATATCCACTTGAAGTAGTGCCTGCACCACCCTGCTGAGCATCCCTCGTTCTGACTTGGGCTCGCCTGCTCTCGGCCATGCCTTTCAGGAAATGCTGGAAATGCTGAAAATGCTTCAAAATGTGCCCAGCCCAGCCCTACGCAAGTTCTGGGAACCAGCCAAGGCCCAGCTGGGCAGCCTCACCACGGGAGAGGGCCAAGATGGGTGCCTGGCTGCCCCGCAGGTCAGCTCTGAATTGCTGGGCTGGCATTTCTGTGCCCCCATCCTGCCCTTTCCCGACCCTTTCCCCCAGGGCAGTCTTTGAGGGATGGAGCAGGACATGGGTTAGGGACAGGACTGTGAGACCCACACTCTGGGGAGGCTGCTGGGCCAGGAAAGATGATACCCCAACCCTGGTTCCTAAAATCCTCTCCCAGGACCCCACCATCTTGACATTGCCCCCAAGGATGCTTCGTGATCCCTGCTTGGCCCAAGCTCTGCCTGCATCTCCTCTGTTCCCAAGGAGGGTCCCTGCCTGGGTGAGGCCATCCCAGTAGCACGTGTGCTCGGCAGTGGGGTGGCCCCTGCACCCTCCCGCACCCTGTCCCACCCCCAGACCATGTAGGGCACCAGCTGCTCCCAGCCTAGAGCTTATAGGAAGAGGAAACCCTGTCTGTGCTCAGAGGAGGAAACCCAACAGCCCAGATGTGCGCAGCCCAACGCCGATAGTGCTTTTAGTTTCTTTTTTTTTCCCCTCCCCTCTGCAAACAGAGCTGCTGGAGCAGTGCTGGGCACGGCCCCGACCCACGGCACAGGGAGCAGGGCTGGCAGGAGCCCGCGGCACAGCCCTGGTGCAGCCATGGGGCAGAAGTGCATGGAGAAGCTGTCCTCCTTCCTCTTCGAGTATGACACCCCCAGGATGGTGCTGGTGAGGAACAAGAAGGTGGGACTGACCTTCCGGCTGATCCAGCTCATCGTCCTGGCGTACATCATCGGGTGAGGCTCCCCGGCACCGGCTTTCCCCTCAGTTAATGCTTTGTCACTGGGTTAAAAAGCAACGGAGACAAAGGGGCTCCTATATCCTGATGTAGGGGGGGGTTATTGCTGATGGCATCACATCCCCTCAGGCCATGGCTGTGCTGCCCAGTGTCCCACCATGGGTTTTCCAGACATCCACCCAGTCCCCGTGTCTTCCCAAGGCTCATCCCTGCCCAGTCCTGCTCCGTGTGCCAGGGCCCCGGCTCCTTGCTGAGCCACATCCAAATCCCACTCGAGCTGCTGGATGGTGGCCTGAGAATCTGTTGTTATTTTTATTTTCATTTATATTAACTAAGAGTCAGCTGGGGCCAGCACGATGATTTGTGAGACCCGAGTGGCTCAAGACAGGGCCATAAATCTCCCCGTCCAGCCTCCCGCCAAGGAGGCAGGGCCAGCCCAGCGCTGGGATGGAGCCTTGCTCCAAATCCCTGCTCTGCTGGTGGGAGGCAGCCCTGAGAGAACTGCTTAAAAAAGGCAGTGAGTGGAGAAGGCAGACTTGTAGCCTTGCAAGGATGGGTGTCCTCGGGTGCCCTGCGGCTGCTGCTCCCCCCTTGACAATTTGTCCCTGTCCCCTCAGTGCCATGCTTATGGGATGTGATGGTTGATAAGAAGCTTTGCTGTGCCCTCATGGCTGCTGTGGGCTCAGTCCTCTAGAGAAACCAGCTCCCTCCCATCAGGGAGGGCCCCACAACAGAAAGTTTGCAGGGAGATGGGGGCTCTGGCTATGATTTGGGAAAAACTGGGTATTCTGGGGGTACAGGGTGCCTCGTACAGCCTGAAGGAGAGACAGTAGCTCCCAGTGCAAGTGAGTAGTGGTGGTGGGCAGTGGAACCCATCCTGCTTTTAGCACAGAACCACTGGAAAGCAAGAAAAGCTTCCCAGGGGGTCACTGTGGGACCCCCACATTGCTCCCACCCTGCTCCCCAGTGCTGTGGCTCATGAGGGGAATCCTCATCCCAAACTGCTGCTGAGCCAAGGACTCGAGGATGCTCTGTTGCAAAGGGGTTTGCACTGGCCCAGACTGGTGTTACTGGGAGCAGCATTGACTCCTCAGGGCTGAGCCCATGAAGCCCCGGGGCTCCAGCAACCCTGGCATGAGGCAGAAGCTCCTGCGGGTGGGAAATGGGCAGAGACCGTTGTTCAGAGCGGGATTTCCGAAGGAAACGTGGCTTGAGCAACCCAGCCACAGGACAGGCAGCCAGGGGGGAGCAAAAGAAGAACCAGCCTGGGGGGAACAGTTTGGGGCAGAGGGGAGGACCTTGGCATGAAGTTGCTCTAATTCCTAAGTTTTTGCTGTTTTGGTGGCATTTGATGCCCACAGCCCACTGGCCGTTGGCATCCCCTCACTGCCTGCCTGAGCCACCATGCTTGAGATGTCTTCTTTGGAAGCAAGTTTGGCAGGCAGATATTTATTTCTTTATAATTACAGAATCACAGAATGCTAGGGGTTGGAAGGGACCTGTGGAGATCATCTCATCCTGCTAAAGCAGGTCACCCAGGGCAGGGTGCCCAGGAACACATCCAGGCAGGTTTGGAATCTCTCCAGAGAAGGAGATAGTCAATTTTCAAGATTCAATTGAGGATATTCAATGCTGAAATATTCAATTACCCCAGCTCTGGTTGCCCTCAGCAGCAGGTCTGAGATGCTCGTGGGGCTGTGTGTTGATGCTGGGGGGATGTGTGGCTGTGCCCGGTGCAGAGGAGAGATGTAGGGAGTAGCTTTTCTTTCTGCTGTCAGGCTGAGATAAGGTGGTATCACTGCTGGACACTCCTCATATGGACATCACTTTCTGGCTTTTGATCCCTGAAAACCTCATGTGAGGAGACTGCAGGCTGGGACCGGTGAGGGAACAGGGCTTGGTGGCTCTGCCACACCAGGGAGTGACATCAGGGGACTTCTACCACCTGGGCAGGGCTTGAAATAATCTACAGCATGATGAGGAAATGGTGCCTTGTTGGCTGCCACCACAGCTGAGCAGTGGGGTGGGGACCTCATCCTGCCCTGCCATGGGAGGCTGTGTCACAGTGGGGTGTCCAGCCCTGTGTGCCACAGTCACCTCTGCTGGGGAGAGATGTGGTGGCAGCAGCAGAGGCTGTGCTGGAGGCAGGTTTAGGGTAATGCTCCACCATGGTGCTGCCCAGCTCACAGCCCCGACAGCAGCAGAGATCTTCAGAGTAACCAGTGTAACCCAGTGTGGCCTTGGAGGAGGAGGAGGTTGGAGCTGGGGGTCCCAGCTGGTGTGGCAGCAGTGCTGAATTTCTGCTCCCATCCCCAGGCAATGGGACAGATGCCATCCATGAGGTCCCTGCACCCCGATGCTGGTGGGGCTGCAAGCCAGAAAGCCCCATCCTCAACAAGTCCCCATAAGGTCCAGCACCCACAGGTCACCCTCTGGGCAGCACCTGGAGTTCCCCTATACCTTTTGGTTGGGTGGCTGGGGATGGACTGAGATGTGGGGCTGGCATCACGGGCAGCTCACAGCCCCTGCCACGGCCAGTGGGACTGGTGCCCACGGCAGCAGGGACAAAAACCAGATCTCTCCTTTTTTAGTGCCGGGAAGGCTCCTGCCGCCGGAACACTGCCCAGAACGGTGCTTGCCGGGTTTATAGTTTATAGTCTGCCTGAGCCAGAGCTAATCCAGCGGCAGCTTGTTTATGCCGTAGCTTAAATAGTGTCAGCAGCCAGCCCTGATGGCTGCGTAATGGGCTGGGACACGCGGGTACAGCGTCCCCACCCCTGCTCCTGTGGCTCTTGCACCCAGGGCCATGGTTCCCTCTGCTGGCTGGGGAAGGGTGGCCCTGGACATGAGCCATGTCCAGACTTGGCCCTGGAGATGCTGATTTTCAGAGAGTGCCTGTGAAGCAGATCAGGAGGGGGTGGGGGGAGCTGCTGAGCTCAGTAAGTTGCAAACCCACCCTAGGCTTTAATCCCAAATGGCCAATGAGCACCCTGCTCCACCTACCTTCACATACCTCAGCCACCAAATGTGTCCCAGACCCCCAAATAAATCATCCCACCATGAAAGTCAGGTCCCACAGCTACAGCATGCTTCAGGCAAAGGGTGGGAGGGCTCAACGACATGTTCCTCATCCAGCCGAAGGAAGTTTAGCAAATAAACCCCCAGGTGAGACTTGGTAGAAGAAGCCCTGGTCCACAGTGATGTGCTGAGATTCTGCAGATGAGCACCAGTGGCCATACTCATCCCTGTCTCCCTACTCACTTCTCCCTGTCCAGGTGGGTTTTCCTCTACGAGAAGGGCTACCAGTCTCAGGACAGCATTGTCAGCTCAGTCTCGGTGAAGCTCAAAGGCCTGACACTGACCAACGAGAGTGTCCTGGGCCCTCACATCTGGGACGTGGTGGATTATGTTTTCCCACCCCAGGTAAGGGGGGGGAGTAGGGAGGTTGCTTTTTCCCCAACAGCTGATTTTCCTCATGTGCTGGGGTGCAGATGGGCGCCTTGGTGTAGGCTTTCCATGAGGATAACCATGACATGATGTCCCCATGGTTGCTCCTGCCACAAACCTCTGCCTACATACCCCCCCAGGGGAGCATTCAGTGCTTGGGACACACCGTGGTTGATGTGACATGTTTAAGGCTGCCTCCAAAAAGTTCAAGGCTCCTCTGGTGTTTGCAGATAAGCATCTCTGTCAGCAAAGGAGGTTCTCCACTGTCCTTGGGGCTGGTGGCACTGCAACTCCCCAGGGCCACCACCAGATTCCTGAGCTGCAGTAGAAGAGGGCAGAGGACCCAAAGTTAGGGAGAAAGTTGCCATCTGCATGGACATGCCCTTGTGGTTTGGGTGCCCTCCCCCTTACCCCAGGGAGAGCATCCTCCCAGAGACTCCATCAGAAAACACCGTGCTGGCTGTGAGCTCGTTGGCTGTGTCTCCACAGGGGGACAACTCATTTGTGGTGATGACCAACTTCATTGTCACGCCCGGACAGAAACAAGGAACTTGCCCGGAGGTAAATGCACTGGCTTCCTTCAGCAGCCTCACGTTCTGCAACTTAGGGGATTGTGGTGGAGGCGCTGGGGAGGGGGTTTCCTGATGTGCTTGCTTTGGCAGCACATATCCTAAAATTGGAATGATACAGAGAAGATTAGCATGGCCCCTGTGCAAGGATGACACGCAAATTCCTGAAGCGTTCCATATTTTTTAAAGAAAAAATACCTTCCATTATCTTAAAGGGGCTACAAGAAAGCTGGGGGGGGACTTTTTAGAATGTTGGGTAGTGGTAGGACTGGGGGGAATGGATCAAAACTAGAGGTGGGGAGATTCAGATTAGATGTTAGGAAGAAGTTCTTTCCCATGAGGGTGGGGAGACACTGGCACAGGTTGCCCAGAGAGGTGGTGGAAGCCCTGTCCCTGGAAATTTTTAAGGTCAGACTGGATGGGACTGTGAGTGACCTACTCTAGTGGGAGGTGTCCCTGCCCATGGCAGGGGGGTTGGAACTAGATGATCTTTGAGATCCCATCCAACCCTGACAATTCTATGATGTTGAGGGGTTTAGTAAAAGCCTGAGCCTGTCCCCGTGTTATTGGTCCTGACTTGTGAGTGTGACATGAAGGCTTTTATTCTGCTGAAGACCAGCCAGCATCCATATAAGTTTGCTTCCCTTTGAGATGATCAAGCAGAGCAGACTCGAGGCTTCAATAAAAGCATCTCCCTGGAGTTTAAAAAATGCAATCCCCCCTTTTCCTGCTAAATCTGGCCTCCCGGGCTCTGGCCACAGCCCAGCGGTGTGACCCCCGAGGACAGCCCAGGCTGGTGAGGCAGGAGGGCAGAGGGACCCCGCCCGCAGGTGGATGCTGAGAGGTGCCTTTCTCCAAACAGCTGCCGGAGGCCGGGCTCTGCCGGCAGGACAGCGACTGCAGCCGGGGGAGGTACAGCCGCCAGGGACAAGGTACGGCCCCGGGGCTTCTGGTGGAACACGAGCTGCATGGCTGGGGAGGACCTGCTTTGGACCACCAGCTGACAGGGCTTGGGAAAAGCCTCTGAGATGCTGGGTGAGGGTCCCACCTTTGCTGGTCCTGCTCTCCTCTTCTGGAAGAGCTGCAAAAAGTTCTTGCAATGAAAGATCAAGACTAAACCATTTCCCCCAAACTGCTGTCGTTCTAACAGCTCAGCGTTTTCTGGGGTGTGTTTTAGCATTGCTCCTCTGTGGAATCGTGCAAGAGAAGCCACTGCCCCAAGCTGAGAGGCTACAATTGGTTACCCTTTTGATAAAGAGGCACCAAAGCCCTGAGTATTTGTGCTTTGGATGTCTGTGGCAGGGCTGAAGGTCCAACCAGATCCCATTCATCCCAGTGTGAGGCTGGGATTTCCCAGTACCCAAGAATGTGAGCATCTGTCTCTCTGGTCCACAGGGCTCAAGACAGGCAAGTGTGTGCATTTCAACAGCTCAGTGAAGACCTGTGAGATCTTTGGCTGGTGCCCTGTTGAAGTTGATTACCATGTTCCCAGGTAAGGAATGATCTTGTGGGCCCCTTTTCCACCCTGGTCCCACCCCAGCAGCACTGGGTGCAGGGCAGAGCAAGCTGGGGCTCTGCAGGTTGCTGGCAGGACAGCCAGGGTTGATGCAGACCCTGTGCCTGTACATGCTGCCTGGTATCCCCAGGGGATTTGTGCCTCTCCTGGCATGATTTGCTCCTGACCTTGCTGGTAGCTCCCCCCATCTGTGATGGGTGCTCTGTGCATGGACCAGTAAGCCCCATCTATCCCATTTGCCTTCAGAGTAAAGATGTGCTCTGCCCGTAAGATGTTCTCCACCTCCAGCCTCCCCTGTGAAGCACCGTCTGGTAGATGCAAAGCCTTTTTCTTCCTTGAATCCCTTCTTTGCAGGAGGTGCACAGGGACAGCCATGAGTCCACCAAGGAGCCCAGGGACGCATGCAGGCCCTTGAGCTCTCTTCCAGCCACCTCACTGGTGTTTCTTAACTAAAACCTCAGGACCTAACTTCCTCTCTATCCCCTAACAGGCACTTCCATCCTTCCCTGGGGCTTTTCTGAACCTTGTTAGAGTCTTTCATTTAGGGAAGGGATGACATCACTTTTTTTTCTGGGTTCTGATCATCCCTGTTTGGATGAATCTCCACCAAATGGGGCTTTCCCTAGAGGCTGGATTGCTGAGTGATTGACACACATCGGCACTTGTATTTTTCAGCCCTGCCCTGTTGTCAGAAGCAGAGAAGTTCACCTTGTTCATTAAGAACAGCATCACCTTTCCCAGGTTCAAGGTGTCCAGGTAAGAGGAGGTTTGGGGGGATGATTTCTGCTCAGTTCTCCCAGCCGTGTCCATTAGTGCAACCCATGGGTGTAGCTGGATGCTTGATATAGAGGATGTTGTCCCTCATCAGCAAGCCCAGGACTGCTCTAATTGCTGCACTGATCTCCACAGTAGTTGATAGGAACTGAGACATTTCCCTCTTAAATCTGTCCCATCTCAGCTGGTAGCTCTGGTTGCAGAAAAGGTTTCTAAAATTAATGTCCCCTGAGTTACCCTCACATGATGCACATGAAAATGCACTTTCTCTAATTCTTCATTTTTTTAAATTTTCCTCCCTGAAGATAACAGTAAAATACTAGAGGGTACAGTGTGGTGTGAGCAGCCAGGACAAGTCTGGTGCCCAGAAATGAGTAGAGACCCCTCTTAACACCAGTTTAAACAGTGAAACACCAGTTTCTGCAGTGGGTTCTGGGGTCAGCCCCTTGCAGGCAGTGCTGGGAACAGAGCTGCCGCCAGAGAATTTGTGATGACACCAATCGTGTATCAGATCTGGCACAACCTCAGAGGAGCTACTTGTGCTGGGGACGGCGGATTCTTCTCACTGCCGAGCACGTCATGGCAAAGCCTCTGCACCCCGAGAGGTGGCTGGGAGAGGGGGTCCCTACCAGCAGCAAGGAGAGAAGGGAGCTGAGCGAGGACACAGAGGGAGAGAGCAGGTCCTGGGAGGTGAGGCTGGCTGGGCTGGCTGCTGCTGCAGGAGCTGGCTGGGGTCATGGGGAAACTTCCTGCCTTTGATCACTGCTGCTCATTAACTGCTGAGCATAAATGATGGGGCAGGGTTGAGCAAGACACAAGTCTTACAAAACCATCTGGGTCAGGGAGGCTTCACAGAAAGGCTATTTTTACACGAAGGAGCAGAGTGGAGTGGAAGGCAAGACATTGTCCTGTCCTTTTCACCCTTTCTAGAGGAGATAGCAAAATCCAGCTAAACATGGGAGCTGTGGGATACACTATCCATGAGCTGTCCCAGAGGAAAACTGTTGGTGCATGGAGCATTGCCTGGCAGAACCCATGGAGGAGCTGACATGAGAATGGGAGGGATGGTGGAGGTCATGGGAGGGCTTGCAAAACTGAGGAGTGAGACAGTGGACTGCTAGGAGAGGTGAGGACAGGCAGGTAAGTGCTGGGTTGGGGCAGCAGGCTAAGCAGCAAACCCAAAGCAGAGGTGGAGTACATCTGCAGGAAAGGAAACTGCAGAGGGGCTTCCTCTATAACAGGAGATTCAGGGGAAATGATTTGCTGATGGGGTGGGAGAAACCAGGCAGGGCTGGAGGAAAGGGCCAGCTTTCATGACTGGGGTCTAATGAGCATGTTGGGGAGGAGGACAAGGCCCTGAACTTTGACGTTACCCAGCTCTGAGCAATAGGTTGGCCCAGGGACCTCCAGAGGTTCTTCCCCACCCCAATTGCTGGGCTGCTCAGACTCTCTCATTCCATTTGCAGGCGCAACTTGGTTGAGAGCGTTACCAAACAGTACCTGAAGAAATGCACCTACCACAAAGTCACCGATTCCTTGTGCCCTGTGTTTGAACTGGGATACATAGTGAAGGAATCAGGGCAGAACTTCACCTTCCTGGCTATTAAGGTACTTCCATTTCAAATGCTGTTTCCTGCTGCCATGGGGAGGGGGACACTGACAGAGCCATCACCCCCAGGTCATTGAGACTTGAGGGATCTGTTTTCCTAAGGACTAGCAAAGCGGTGTCAGAATTAGCTGTTAAAGATGATGAATCTCCTTGGACACAGCCTAATGTTTAAGCCTTTCTTGGAAACTTCCCTGTGAGACTGACAGAATTTGAAGCACTGGCAGTAAATCCAGGGCTCAGTTTGTTTTAATTTGTGCAATGAGTAATTAGTAATTGTGCAGCCAAATCCCATTCAGCTGAGCTCAGACACCTTGGCTGGGTGGTCAGATACTGGTCAGTGCACAATGCAAACTGCAACCTCTGCCCAGGCTCAGAAATGCAGCTCTGCCCAACACTTCCCAGGGTGGTATCTGCTAGTTCTGCTTGGCAGAGCTTCACGCTGCCTTGTCTGGGCTTTAAATAAAATCAGAGGCTAAAGGTGCAAAATGTCCAGCCTCTGGGGCACAGAGTCACAGAATGGGAGGGGTTGGAAGGGACCCCTGGAGATCATCTCATCCAACCCCCCTGCCAAAGCAGGTTCACATCTAGGCAAGGTCACACAGGAACGTGTCCAGATGGGTCTTGAAAGTTTCCAGAGAAGGAGACTCCACAACCTCTCTGGGCAGCCTGGGCCAGGCTCCAACACCCTCACAGGAAAGAAGTTTCTCCTCATGTTGAGGCGGAACTTTCTGGGTTCCAATTTGTGCCCACAGCTAGTTACAACCTGGAGTGAGCTCAGGAGGGACTGCTCCCTTTCCTAGCAGATGGCCACTTCTCTTAGAGGAGGTTTTTTTTCTGATTTTCATGGGTTCATTTCATTCTCCTCTATGACCATGTTAAATTGTCTTTGATTTTCCCTGTTATGGCTTTGATGGCAGGGTTAAGCTACAGGAAAGGAGAATCTTGTGGGCAAAATCAGGCAAGGGAAGCCTGTCCCACAAGGACCGTGGGGGATTTGCAGTGAGCACTGTTTCTCAGGACCATGCCTTGGGCACAGAGTGCTGATCAGGAGCAAGAGGGTGTGAATTTCCTGTGAGGGTGTTGGAGCCTGGCCCAGGCTGCCCAGAGAGGTTGTGGAGTCTCCTTCTCTGGAGATTCCAAACCCGCCTGGACACGATCCTGGGCCCCCTGCTCTGGGTGAGCTGCTGGAGCAGGGGGGTTGGACCAGATGATCCCCGGAGGTCCCTTCCAACCCCCACCACTCTGGGATTCTGTGAATTTAGTTGTATATCCAGCATTTAGGGCAGAAGCAAGTGCCTCCCCATAGGTTGATGTAGAGGGCACTAAGCCGAGGCTGCCCAGGAGGTCTGAGGCAGCTGTGCAGTCCGTATACCCTGGAGAGCCAGGACACCTCATGACATTGAGAAAGGCCACATATGAGGGGGGAAAGCATTTCTCCATGTGGGCCAGGTCCAACCTCTTGACTCAGCTCTCTGCTGCAGGGTGGAGTGGTGGGCATCACCATAGACTGGAACTGCGACCTGGACTGGCCTGTCCGGTACTGCAAACCCATCTACCAGTTCCATGGCCTCTACAATGATGACAGTAACGTTTCACCAGGCTTCAACTTCAGGTAAGGAGACCCCTGTTAACTCTCCAGGCAGGATTCAGAGGTGACATCCTTCAGGATCCCACAGCACTGAAGGGGTGGTGGAGGACCAGGGGCTGTTCTCCAAAACTCTCACGCCTTTGCAGTGTCAGACAGCAGTGCTCTCTTGAGAATGGCATGATAAGGGTCATAACCCATCTCTTGGCCTTGTAATTACCCTGTTGCCTTTCCCCCTGTACATCTCCTCCCCCTTGCAGACTCTCCTGCTTAGCTGAGCTCTCAGAAAGCCTCTTAAAAGACTGGAGATGGTGCAGGGTCATTTCACATGTTCCCACACTTTAAAGCATTCAGGCACAGTGTGACATCTAGGGACAAGCTGCTGCTCTGTGGGAAGCTGCCAGTACTGCTGCACTAATGTTCACTGCCATGTAGCACTTGGGCTCATCAGGTATCAGCAGAAGCAGTAGCTTTAATTCCAACTTGCAGGCAGGGAAACTGAGGCACAGAAGGGAGAGGTGACAATGGCCCAGCTCCTTCAGAGGGGTTACGGAGAGGGTCAGGAGCAGGACTGTGACAGCACATCCCCAGAGCTTTGTCCTGTTCTGCAGCCCACCCAGATCCTGGTGCTGTTGGGTTGCAGTGGGCTGGTAGACACCCCTACAGGCCACTAACACTCACCATCCCATTGCACAGATATGCCAAATACTACAAAGAAGAAGGGATAGAAAAGAGGACCCTCTACAAGGTGTTTGGGATCCGGTTCGACATTTTGGTGAATGGCAAGGTAAGGGTGGCCAGGAGGTGGGTTCACCCCCAGCTCTCTGGGATGGCAGTGCCATGTCCTCAGGAGGGTCCCAGCTCAGGAACACAGCACCAGGTGCTCATGGGGCCAGGAAAACCAGTTGGAGTGGTTCCCTCGGGTGCTGGCCCACTCACAGCAACCTTTGGACAAGAGGTGATGGGCTCTAGGTTGGATATTAGGAAAAATTTCTTTACTAAAAGGGTGGTCAGGCACTGGAACAGGCTGCCCAGGGAGGTGGGGGAGTCACCATCCCTGGAGGGGTTCAAAAATGTGTAGATGTGGCACTTCAGGACATGGTCTAATGGTCATGGTAGTGCTGGGTTGATGGTTGGACTTGGTGATCTTAGAGGTCTTTTCCAACCTTTATGGTTCTATGTTTGGGAAGTGCTGGGGAAAGGGAGCTCCATTTCACAGGTCACATCTATCAGCTGCTGTTAGGTCAGTGGTTTTGTCCCAAAAAGTATCACGGGGGCCTGGGGGGGAACTGTGGAAAGTCAAAACCTTTTACTGGTATTTCAAAAGCTGAATATTTGCATTTTCCTATTTTGCCTGTTTTTCTCACTGGGAGAGAAAGCTTTCCTCTTTGTGTTCCTACTGGGAATATATATATATATATAAAAATATAAAATAAAAAATACAGGAATCAAAGTAATTTTGATTTGAGTCAGCCTAAAACCAACCTACCATATTTCTCTGTTTGACCAGTGAGCTTCAAACCAGCTCTTACCCAGCTCCTGTGGTTGTGGTCTGGGTTGCTGCAAGGCACTTTAGCTGAGCCGCATGTACAGCCATGGCACCCAAAACAAAAGGTTTTCCCCTAATGTGATTGTTACTTATCACCTATTTTCTCTGCTTTTATTCAGGCAGGCAAATTTGACATCATCCCAACCATGACCACAATTGGCTCTGGAATAGGTATTTTTGGAGTGGTAAGTTCAGATGTTTCCAGCCTCTCTGTGGAGACTTTCAAATTATTCTCCTCACCTGTAACATCCTTGGGAAAGTGTCCCTGAGCTGCAGTGATACTGGTTCCTGCTTGGGCAACAGGGGATGGGGAAAGGAGCTGCTCTCCTCCCTCTAGCTCAGGAAACAGATTCTTGCTGATGGTCAGAGCTGGTATCAGGGGGGTTTGGAGGTGATGGGCAGCATTTCATGCATGACAGAAAACCAGCATCTTATTTAGTTATTGAAGTCTTCAGCATGAGCTGAAGGGTGTTGTGCTCTGCATATACCTAAAGTGGAAGCATTTAATTTCTGTTTGCCTGAATTGCCCAGCACTGAACCCAGCACACTTCACTTCTGCCCTAAATGGACATCTGGGGGCTGTGTGCTCTTTAGCAGCTGCCATGTTGGGGGTTGAAGCAGAAGTGACCCCAATTTGTGGGTCAAACTGGAACAAGCTGGAAGTACAAGGTGGCACAGGTGAGCTGGGAGGGCAACCCCAACCATAAATGCACTTTGCTTTAAGGCCTCTGTTCTCTGTGACCTGCTCCTGCTGCATTTTCTCCAAGGACGGGACTACTACAAGCAGAAGAAATTCAAATACGCGGAGCCAGAGCCTGTAAGTAACAGTCCCTGCCCTGCAGAGGCTCTCCTGGGAGTGCAAGTGTGGGTCTATGCATGAGTAATGATGCTGTAACACAAACAACATTTCTAGTGAGGAGCAGCCAGGCGCCTTCCTGAGCCCTTGGGACTGTCAGAGGCTGGGATCTGTGAATCTCCTCTCCAGAAAGACAGAGCTCTTCTGTGTGACGTGCTGTTAATAGCTTTATTCCCGCCCTTTATCCCCAGATAGTCCAATATCTGGTAACACTTGTGTTGCTGTAAGGGAAGCAGGGGCAGACCGGTGCTTTAGCAAACTGGGAAATGTCCTCTTTTTGCTTTCTGAGACTGTCTTCGTGACTGTGACAAGTTTCATAGCCTTTCATAGGACACAAAACCAACTCCCCTCAAATTAACCTGAAAATATGCCTATACATTGGGGATTGGAAGTCGCTGTTTCACCACATTTTTCCCTGGCATTAGAAAGGGGCAGATCTGTAAAAGAATCATTATTTTCTCTTATTTAACCCCCAGTCGAAGTCGCACAAGAAGGAAAAGGAGCCAGACAACACACAGTGAGAGGTGAGTGGTGCTTCCCCAGCCCTGCTCGCATGGGGCTGGAAGGGTGAGGGCTGTGGGCTGTCCCAAGGCCCCCAGGAAGGCAGCAGGGCTCCAGGAAGGCACAGAGGAGATCTGAACTGTGGGCTGTAGTGTCTAACCTGGAATGAGTGTTTCCCAGGGCAGGCAAGTGCACAGGCAGCAGTGGGTGCAGGATGTGGCATTGACATCGCATCTGCACTGACAGCATCGCTTGAAGAGGGGCAGTGGGGGCAAGACACCAACAATCACTGTGCACCTCTCTCTCCTGGCAGAATCCACACTGACCAACAAACCTGCACCCTCTTCCTCCTCCTCTCCTCATGGTTGTCATCCCCTGTCATCACCCCATGTCAGCCCCAAGGCCAGCAGGAGCAGCATCCAACACCAGCTGACGAGACCATGGCGACCTGCAGCCAGGGCAGGGTCCGGCTGGCCGGGTGCTCTGCCTCTGGTGGGACATGCTGTGATGCTGTGGGTGGGTTCAACTAAGGGACCCTCAGAGCCCTCCACCAGCCCTGGCTTTGCAGGCACTTCCAAAGGGCTCCTCCTGCACCCTGCCTGGTGTGCCAGGGCTGTCCCAGGGCACCCTTCACCCTGAAACCCCTGGGAAGACCATTGCTGCCTCTCCTTCCCCAGCAGCACCCTTGGGCAGCTCCACACTGAGGAGAGGGGGAGGGAAGGAGAGCTGCCCAGAACCATCCCCAGCCCAGCATGGGAGAAAGATGGTTATTTTGTAAGGATGTATTTTGTTAAAAAAATAAACCTTTAGTTTTTCTACTACACCCCTTTGTGGCACCCATGCTTGCCTGAGGGTATTTGGTGCTTTTTGGCACTGGGGGGGTCATGCATGCAGAGCAATCCTGTAAACCAGGCTGGGGCCTCTGTGATGTGTTGTGTCCAGTTCTGGAGCCCCCAGCACAAGAAGGATGTGGACATATTGGAGCGTGTCCAGAGGAGGGCACCAAGATGATCAGGGGAATGGAGCATCTCTCGTATGGAGACAGACTGAGAGAGTTGGGGCTGTTCAGTCTGGAGAAGAAAAGGCTCTGGGGGGACCTTAGAGTGACCTACCAGTATCTGAAGGGGGCTACATAAAGGTGGGAGAAGGTCTATTCAAAAGGGTTTGTAACGATAGGACCAGGAGTAATGGTTTTAAGCTAGGAAAGGAGAGATTTAGACTGGATATTAGAAAAAAGTTCTTTAGTGCGAGGGTGATAGATCAGTGGAATGGGCTGCCCAGAGAGGTGGTGGAGGCCCCATCCCTGGAGTCATTCAAGGTCAGGCTTGATGGGGCTCTGAGCAGCCTGTCCTAGGTAGAGATGTCCCTGCTTGTGCAGGGAGGTTGGACCAGATGACGTTTAGAGGTCCCTTCCAGCCTAAAACATTCTATGATTCTATGATGGTCTCAGAGTTGGCTTCCCTGGGCTCTGTCTTCCTGTGCAGGGCCCCCCGGGCCCCTGGCCATGAGCAGGGGTTGTTATCAGAGCTGTCACTTGGGTTTCCTTCTCGGACTGGCTGGCAGGGTGCTGGCGTGCTGCTGACCATTAGTGCCAGCTCTGCCTCTGCCTGCCCTCGCCCGTCAGTACGAGCCCATCAAAACTGACCTTCTGGATGGTAGCCTCCCAAACCAGCTCTTGGCACCCAGGAACAGGACTTGCCCTCTCTGCTAGAAGATTTGCACTACTCAGCATGTGCAGCTGGATGTCATGAACTGTGTCCAAGTTCCACATCACTAC
Organism: Brachypteracias leptosomus; assembly: GCA_013401335.1. Lineage (NCBI taxonomy): Eukaryota > Metazoa > Chordata > Aves > Coraciiformes > Brachypteraciidae > Brachypteracias > Brachypteracias leptosomus. Next base: position 83,620 of record VYZX01000510.1, read on the forward strand.
AAGCAGCCCCTGCCCTGTGCTGCTGGCTCTGTTCACTTCTCCATGACTCAGCAGCACGGACTTTCTGCACAGCCTCTCTCTGAATGTCATTTTGCACCCCTCTGAGGATGTTTTGCCTTGGTCACTTCAAAACCAGATCCCAGCTGTTATGGGAAAGTCAGGGAAGAAGCTATGGGATTGTTCTGCCTGTGGCCGTGCTGCTGACAGTGGTGGGGAGCAGAAGCCAGCAGCTGTGGGATGGACGCACCATGCTGGGCTCGCAGGGACACAGAGGCATGTGCCACATAGTTGCATGTGATACTTGGTCATAAGCTCAGCAAACACTTGAATCCATACTTTCCCTGTGGGGACATTATTTTCTCTCAGAAGGATGCCTCAGCTTTCACAGGCAGCGTTTGGATTTTTTAAGATTATCCATTTTGGCTGAGTTTTCATCCTTTCTCACAGAATGGTTTGGGTAGGAAGGGACATTTAAAGCTCATCTCATCCAACCCCCTGCACTGAGCAGGGACATCTGCAACTAGAGCAGGTTGCTCAGAGCCCTGGCTAACCTCATCTGCAGTGGTTCCAGGGCTGGGGCAGCGACCACCTCTCTGGGCAACCTGGGCAGGGGACTCAACACCACCTGTGTAAAACATTTCTTCCTTCTCTCTAGTCTAAATCCCCTCTTTTAAAACCATCACCCCTGTCACAACAGACCCTGGCCAGAGCTGGCCCCAGCACTGCAGGGGGGTCTCCCCAGAGTGAAGCAGAGGAGCAGGATCCCCTCCCTGCCCTGCTGCCCACGCTGCTGGGGATCAGCCCAGGAGGACTGGGGATCAGCCCAGGAGGAGCTCAGCTCCAGCTCCTCACCCCCAGCACCCCCAGCTCCTTCTCCCAGGGCTGCTCTCCAGCCCCTCACCCCCAGAGTGTGGTGGTACCAAGGGCTGCCCCAATCCAGGTGCAGGACCTTGCCCAGCCTTGCCAGTGATGCTGCCCTGTGAGGTGCCAGGTGCTTATATTAAAGAAGGTGAGATAAGGGTGAGGAAATCTCCCTGGTCTCTGGAGGAGTTAGTGATGCCTTTGTGGGCACCAAGGGCATGGGGCTAGTGACATCCCTGCACAACGTGTGCTCTACTCCAGCCATCATCACCTAGTGCAGCTCTCCAGCAAGCTGCAACCAGCAGAGGGAACTGGAAGACCATTTCACACAGGCATGCCTGGGGAAAACTCAGTTAAAGATTAGAGGCAATGAAGCGAGTGTTCAGGTAACCTCGTGCACCCACTTCAACTGGGTCAGGCTCCAGTCATAACTTAAAATAACCAGTGCAAGGCTGCAGGCAGAGCAGGGGGGTGTTTCTGTCTGCTTAATCTTTCAAGCTGCTTGTAATGCAAAGTCCCCCTTCTTTTCTAGGAAGTATTAAAAGGCAGAATAGGAAATTAGGAAAAAAAAGCTACTTGTAAATGATCCCCTGTAGCTGCTATTCAAAACCTCTGAGCTGGGATCTCGAAAAGTCCCCAAACTGCTTTAAAAATCATGGGAGGATTTATGTTAATCTCACTGCTTGGTTTTTTTTTTAAATGCACAATCTTTGGAGATCATTTTTTTGGTTTCCCTTCAGCAACTATTTTTGTATCCAGCAGAATGAGATATTATAATTTTAAATCTTTCACCATATCAAGCTCCTCCTCTAAGCCAGCCTTCCCAGGACCTGTGACTTTCAGGTGGGTGCCATGCAGAGAGACAGCTGTCTGGAAGAAACGGAGTGAGTATCTGATTTCAACATACACTGGACTCCTTTGTGGTATGAAAAGGCAGAGAAAACCCACAGAAATTGTTCAGGTTCCCCACTTTTGCCAGAGGGGCTGGAGCTGGTGCTCAGAGTGCGAGAGCAAGGAGCAAGGGCTGGTCTGCTCAGCTCTGAGGAACCTTCAGTGGTGTGAAAAATGGCAATAATGTCAGATTTCAGTTTTGCCGTAAGAAAGGCTGTGCCCTGCAGTGTTCTAGTGCTGTTACTGAGCTTGTGGGTAGAGGTGTCTCAGTGCAAGCCCCGGTGGGGGATGTGGGTGACCAGCAGGACCACACTCCTGCCCTCTTGGTTCAATCTGATCTTGCTTTTAGGGCCAGGGAAGAATTTCCAGTGCTTGGCATCTGGTGTGCCCAGGAGGTGACTGTATTTGAAGGGGTGAAATCACGGGCAGTGTCTCCGCTGCTCCCTGACCTCCGAGCCCAAGCGACACCTTCAATCACGCTTTGCTGCGCCGCTTGCTATTTATCCTCTGGCAATTGAGGGTCGGGCTGTTTGCTTCTTGTTGTTTGTTTGGGTTTTTTACACTCGTTGTTTAATTGCATTGGGGTTTCTTTACACGGCCCCGACCAAGGGTTTTTTACCCCAGACCCAGGGCGGCCCCGGCCCCGCCTCACGCCCACAGGGCGCCCAATGGCCGCCGCGCGAGCCCCGGGAGGCGCGGCTGCCGCCAGCCAATGGGAGCAGGAGCGCGGGCAGCTATTTACCCCCCGCGAGCGCGGGGGGCTCTGGCCTCGCGGCGGCCAATGGGGGGCGGCGGCGCGCGCCGCTGTGGAGGGCGCGTGGCCGGGGAGTCTTTCCGCCGGTGCGAGCGCAGACACGCCGGAGCTCGAGCGCAGGTGAGCGCGGGGGGCGCGCCCCCGAGGCGGGTTCCCGCGGGAGGGGGCTCCGGGGCTGTCTAGGCCGCGCTGCGCGCCCCGCCCGGGGCAGCGGCTCCTCCCCGGCTTGAGGCAGGGTCGCTCCCGGCGGCGGTGGAGGAGGGGGCGTGGATGGGCTCTGGAGGCCCGGGGGAGTTGGGGGGCTCGCCCAGGCCGCAGTGTCCGGGCAGCTGCCGCACCGTCCGGGCAGTGGGAGCCGCGCTCCGCCGTCGCAGCGGGGCTGGTACCGCACCTCCAGCGCTGCTGCTTTGACCAAGCTCACGGAGAAATGAAAGAAATTCTGCTGGAAACTGAGATTTGGGCTGGTTATCCATCACACCAGCCACCCCTCAGCCTCCTCGGGAGGGAGGCAGGGAGCGTGGTGAGCTCCATGCGGGTCTGTCCCAGCTGCCTAATGCTCCTTGCTGCCCTTGAGGATCCTCCTGAGCTCCTCGGAGTTTGGATGGGCTCATGGGTCAGCGCTTTGGTCTGGGCTGTCCTGCCCTGGCAGCACAGACCCCTCGGCCCGGCTGGGCGTGAGCAGGGGCTCGTCCTCCTCCCCCTGCTTACCTTGGCTCCAGGGGACAGTGAACCGCGGCTCTCAAAGGCCTGTACGCTGTGAACAGGGAAAACTGCTGATCCTGCAGGGATATCACTTTCTTCAGCTGCTCTGATGAAGCTAAAATTACCGTTCTGTTGTGGTTGTAACTTAATGGGAAAAGGTTTCGTTTAATAGGGAACTGTTGCTCCTCTGTTTACAGTAGCCTGATTCCAAGTTCAGCTTAAACCAGCACTTCCCATAATGCATTAATTTTCTCCCTGTGAGGCATCTCTGGCAGCTTCAATTTGTTCTGGCGTTTGACATGAGATGGCTTTAAAGTGTTGCTTTTGAAACTGGATGAGGCGAGTGGGGAGCCCTTATCTCCCTTTCTTGAAGAGAACCAAAGCCAGCTTGCTGGGGCCATGCTCCAACATGTGCCTGCACATGGCCTGGCTTGCTGGGCTGCACCTGGGGCTGGGGGTGTGTGCTGAGACCAGGAGTAATCCACAGGCAGAGCAATAAATTGCTTTCCCGGGCTGGTTCCCTTGGCTTTGGCCTGGCAAAGGCCACATCTTAGCAACCAGGGGCGTCAGCAGCAGCCTCTTATCATTCCAGCAAGGAGTTGAGGCATGTTATTGTTGGATATGGTATGAAGGCTGGGCTTGAAGTCACAGTAGGTGCTGTGCCACTGTGTGCTGGTGGTTGCAGATTGAAGGCACTTCACGCCAGTGAACACAGCTTGACTCAGAAAACTCTCCAGGTATTTCTTCTTGTTTTGGGGATATGTCTTGTGGGGTGGAGCTGACGTGCTTGGAGTGGGCTGTGTGTGGGTGCATGTGCTCCCAGGACGGCTCACACCAGTGAAGGTTCCTCAGAGCTGCTCATCCAGCTGCTTCTGGAGCTGAGCTGCAAGGGGACCTCATCAGTCCCAGCATTGCCCCGTCTCATCCCACAGCCTGTTGGTGCTTTACCTCTACTGTGGCTTTCAAAGCCTGTGTTGCTGGAGGCATAGATGCCCTATGCCCCCTAATTAAGGTGCTCATTAAGCCCTAAGTGTCTTTGCCTGATACAATTAATTGTCCTTGCACTAACTAGGCTTTCAAGGCCCAGCTTTCTTTTGCTGGGAAGGGATTTGGGTATTTCTCTTCCCTTGTGGGATGGCTACAGTGGGAATGTCATGAGCCTGCAGCAGAGGAGGTGTTTGAAAGGACCTTGTAGCAGTGCTCTGTTTGCTGGAGGAGGCAGCTCTGTTTAGGCAGCGGTCACCACAAACCCTTGCATGGTTTAGATCTTGGCTGGGCATGAAGAGGTGGCACTATGCTGAGCCTGTCACCCTGTGCTTCAGCCAGGGCTCTGCTTGCCAGAGTGCAGCAGCTCTCCTCACTGGTGTTTGTCCCTGAAGTTACTGAAGGGTGTATGGACCCGGTTGTTTGTGCCAGTGTCTCTTGAACTGTGGGAAGAACAGTCCTATTTGAAGGCCAAGCCTTCTGCTGAGTGTCAGTGTTGACTTAGAAGAGCCTTTACAGGGTCATCACTACTTGGGAGCAGGGGAAGGAGAAACTCCTTTTGTAAGAGGCTTCAGGGAAGCCTTTTCCTGAAGGGAAACCTTTTCCTGGGAGTGCTGGGTGGCTTCTGTGGACTATTAGCAGGGTGGTTTGGATCTCCAGGGGACTTACCTGCATGGCCAAGAGGTAGAGAGGATAAATCTGCAAGTCAGGGCATGCCAAGCTAGTGGAGGGGAAGGGATGTGTGGTGGTAGGGAGCTCATTGTGAGGATTTTGTCTGTGCTGGAGTCATGGAAGGTGGTTTGAGAACATCTGAAATCAATGCATCCAATTACTTTGCCTTGGGAGGATATCTGGAGAGAGTGAACCTCCATCCCTGGAGGTGTTCAAGACCAGGCTGGATGAGATCCTGGGTGGCTGGTCTAGTGGGAGGTATCCCTGCCATGGCAGGGGGGGTTGGAAGTAGCTGATCTTGAAAGGTTCCTTCCAACCTAACCATTCTATGATATAAAATGAAAGTGCAGGGGGAGTGTTGCTGGGTCTATTCAGCAGCTCACAGCCCTGACAAACCCCAGGTGAAGGGGGTTCAGTCTCTGCTGACGTGGGAGATCACACCCAGCTTCAGGGCTCTGCATGGATGCTGAGCACAGGCTGTCAGGCTGTGGAAGAAGGTGAAAGGTGGGGGGGAAAAATGGTTTGTGAGAGGTCAGCAGCAGAGCCCAGCTTTGGGCAGCATTCAGGCTGTAGTAGGAGCTCTCCTGACACCCAGGTGTGGAGGAAGGTGGGCAAACAAAGCTTCTGAGTGGGTCATTACCCACCTCTAACCTGAGGTGGGAGGGAGATGGCTTCTTGCACAGCCTCAGGCAGATGCTTGCTGCTACTCAGCCCTGCTTTTGCTGAGAACCAGTGAGGAGGGAAGGTACTTTTGTCTTTTGGACTGAGCTGTCAGCTTAAAAGCCAAGTATAAAATTGGTATGAGGTAAAATGTTACTGGTTGCATCTGCTTTCCTACCTTTAAAGCACATCTGGGGAAAACCGGGCATACAGTAACCCTTATCAAAACTCTTCCTCTTAGGTCTCTCTTTATGGTTTCTTCTCTTCTTCTCTGCTCTTCAGTCCTTTATTTTGTGGCACAGGTTGTCTCTTTGAGAAGCAAGCATCCAAGATTCAGGGAGGTGAGCCAATCAGCAGAAAATAAGTGGTTGAAATGAATGTGGGTAGGTGGCTGTCAGAGCAGTGGGGATGATTGAAGTGTCCAGAAGCAATTGCTGACATAACACGGTCATCGTGGCAGATCCAAGGTTAGCTGCTGGTGTTTGTGATAGATAAAGCACCAAAGCATTGGGTACAGCAGGTGGATGAATGATATCAAATAACATCATGTAGTCAAGCGTGTTGTTTTAATTCAGGCAGTGGTTTAGCTTAACATGCTTGGAGAAAAATGTCTGAAATCTTCTAAGGGAAGAAATTCTAACTGATAAATTGCAGTAGGATACTAATCTGAGAGAGAATGGTGGGAAGGAGCTGCAGTGATTTCATAGATGTGTGGGAGCATGGCTGCTGATCTGTGGTGGTGGGTGAGGTGTAAGCATACATGCATGTCTCCAGCTCTTCACAAACTCGTTGTTTCTCAGGCTTGTGTAGCTGGCCACAGGTGGTGGCTTCAAGGCTTGAATCCTTAATCACAGAAACCCATGCTCAGTCAGGGATGTCTGCATCAGACCAGGATGTTGCAGATTCCTTTGGAAGATTTTGTGGAATTGACAAGAAATGGAGCCTCTCAGGTGCTGGGTGGCAGCAGCAGCTGTGCTCCAGTGAGTGTGGTGTGCCTCAGGCCCAGAGCTGCTGCCCTACAGATGGGGACCCTCCCTCTTGGTCTGGGTGAGAAGTGGCACCTGGTGACAGATATGGGGGAGAAGGGATGAAACCAGAGATATGGTGAAACAGGGAGGTCTCCTCTGGGTTCCTAGGGAAGGCTTGTGCCTTACTTCAAGCATTGTTATGAATTAGCAAGTGTAGTTTGCTTTTTTTTCCACAATCAAACATCAGGGCTATAAAAAAATTCTTCTGGAAATCTGACTCAACCTTTCCCATTTTCCTAGTTTCCAGCTACTGTGTGGCTTTCCAGTCTTTTTTTCCCTGCACCCTATATAAATACAGTCATTTTATAGACCTCACTAATAATGGGATGCAGTCACTTACAGAACTTAGTCACTTACTTAGAACTTGCAGTTCTAACTTGCTTAGGAATTTGCAGTCTGGATTTGTTGGTCACTTTTCCTACTTCCTAAGTGTTTAGAAACATTTTCCTGTTCCATTGCAGCCTTCAGTTTTCTTTTTGGCAGAAGTGATATGGCCAGAAAGAAAGGGAGAAGAATAAGTATTTGTCATAAGTGTCAAGTATATGACATTGGAGGGGTTTTTTCACTGCTTTCATGGGCTAGTGTCCCTGGATAGGGAAGTTCTGAAAGGTGACCTTGTGGTGACACAGTCTCAGTGGGCTGAGGCTTGCAGCTGAAAGGGGAGGCTGTCCCATGGCAGCTGAGAACTTCTCAGCCCAGAAACCTGCTGGTTTAGGGAGTAAACTCCTGAATATGAAGCCTTGTCTTTTATTTCTTGATGGCACCCAGCACATGAGCTGAGTCACGCCTTGTGAATAAAGGTGTGGTCTGTTGAGGGCTTGTTTCTTTTGGGTTGCTGCCCTGGACAGGCATTATTTTAGGATGAGTACCTCTGAAATAGTTGTGGTTCTTTCTGCCGGGAGCCATGTGGGATTAATTTAGCCTATTTGTCTCTGGGGTGGTTGCAGTGTTTCTGCAGATTGGTGCCTATGTTCAGGGAAGGCTGTGAAATGTTGTGATTAATTCTTCAGTACTGTTCAGAGAGTTTATGGTGAAGTTGTTAGCTAGTTAACAGAGGCTGCTCTAATTATTCTGGTGTGAGTGTAAACAGCGAGGCTGGCATGTACCACTGTGTGCTGGAGCAGCACTTGGGTTTGTGTCTCAGATACAGGCCTCCCTCCCTCACCTTTTTCCTGTTCCCATGCTGTGCTCCCTACAGAGCAGCCATGTGTGTGTCTTGGACAAGCAGGGAGGCCGTGGAAGTCCAGCCTTCCTTTCTGCTGATATTGGTGCTGTGGCAACTGCTCCCCTGAGGTCAGTGGAGCCAAATTCATTACTTCACTCTATTATGTTCCCTTCTGCAATTCCCTCTCTCCAGTAGTTTCCACTCACATCAGCATAAGTGAGGAGGACTATGTTCCATCCTTTTCAGGTGGCAGCAGAGCCTGGGGTTTTGGTGGGAGTCCTGGCTGCAGGGTGGAGATGGAGCAGAGGGGTCTGTGTTGAGCCATCAGGAGCCCAGAGCTGTCCCCCAAGGTGAGAGGGTGAGAGCAGCTCCCTGAAACCTGCAGTGCCTGTGTAATACCCCATGAATGTTTCTGGGCTGTGCTGATTGTTTTTCTCAGACAAGTGGCTCTGTAATTGTGTGACCTTGTGAGAACAAAGCACTAATGACACATTTTGGCTGGATGTTAGGTCCCTCTTCCCATGGGGAACCTGTGCAGGGCAAGACTCCTGACATTGCACAGCTTGTGCAGATAACATCTGCTTCAGCTTCACAGGAAAAACCCTTGTCTGGTATTGTCCCTTTACACAGATTTCTGGTACAGCTGTTGAACTCTGCATGCTACATAGAATCAAGTCTGACAGACCCACAAGGCTTTCAACTGCAGAGGGATGATTTGGTGTGTAGGGTGTTACATTAACACCAAGAAGCCTCATTCAGTTATTTCCTCTGGCTACAGATTTCCTTGGTGACCTGGAGCTCCAATTCACAGGTAAACCCAAGCCTTGAGCTCTTTGCATGGGTTTTAAACTAGGAACAGGTGTGAGGGGCTCAGCTGGAGTGGGAAAAGGAGGAATAAAGAAGGGCTGTGCAAGCTTAGGCTGAATAACACCTTCTGAGGATGTGTTAGTGCTGGATTTGTGACTGCTGGTGGCTCTGGTGAAGGTGTGAATCGGTCATACCAAGGGGTGTGAGATCTTCATAGTCTAGTGACCTGGACTTCAGTGCCCACATCTGACAGTTTGGTCCATCTGTGCAGTGCTCTGTGGTTAGATGCTGCTATCCTCCTCTGGTGGCTTGTGCTTCTCAGCTGTCCCTCTGTAGAGGTTCTTCACAATCTTATCTTGCAGTCTTGTGAATGCAGCAAAGCTTGGAGCAGCCACCCCATAGTTTTGCCTTGGATGTGCCCTGCTTTTGCATGATGTACATATTAACACAAAGACTGTCTTGCTCTTGATCCCTTGTAGTCATGAGAGACTTTATCATGGGTCTCTGTCTCTTCTCACCTGCTCTAGGCAATAGTTCAAATGTCTATTTTATAGACTAGAAGTGAGTCTGAAGACCACAGAAGAGCTGGTGAGGATAGGATTTCTTTGTGTACAAACAGCATGGGCACAGCCTCACGAAGCCCACAGCTGCTGGCTGTCACACCTACAGTAGATAAAGCTGAAGGAATCAGGCAGCAGCATGAAAAAAAGTGGCAGCAGAGCTTTGCAGAGCAGTGTGTGCCTGCCCACCTGCGTGAGGCTGCCTCTAATTACCAGCTCCCATGCTGCTCTGCTGCCACAGCCAACTCTGTCAAGTTACTCTCAGCTACCTCCTGCCTTTGTGTTTCCTCATCATGGTGCTGGCAACAGGCTGGCACCATCAGAGCTTTTCTCCTGCCTCTGGACCTCCTCTTGTGCTAGCTGCAGCTGGTGGTCTCAGTCTGATCTGCTGCTCTGATGTGGGCTCTTGGAGAGAAATTGGGATGCTCAAAGGGCTCCCTGCTAGAAGAGGAGCTGGCGCTTCACTTCATGCTGAGTGTCTGCTACCCCTCATACAACCCCAGCACACGGGGCCTTGCCTGTCTGGGGACACGAAGCTGGAAGATATGTGAGATGCCTCCTTATTAGGAGGCTGGGATCTGAAGGTGAATCACAGCTCCAGGAGGGAAGGAGGCCTCCTTGCTGCAGCAGGTGAGAAGTGATTGATGGCAGCATCAAAGAAAAGGGATGGATTTGCCCCTTAAGGGAGTTGAGCACTGCCTTGGAAAAGTGTAGTCTGCTTCTTCAGAGCTTTCTTCCCAGTGTTTGAGTGGAGGTCAGTGTGGAAAAACTGGGAGGGAAGGAGAGAACTGGGTTTGGTTACTGGTCATATAGAAGGCGGAAGCCCCATGCCAAAGAAATCAAGATACTTGAAAGGCAACAGGGCCTGGTGCAAACAAATGATTACAGTACACTTGTGTAAGCCAACCACTTAGACAAGGCAAGTCTTAACTTTGGCCCTTCCTAAGACCTGCTTCTGGTGATGCTGTCTGGGTAGTGCTCTTCTGTGATATTATTTGTGCAGGAACCAAGGGTTTAGGTCTGCTTGTGCTAATGGCTCTCTTACTGATGAGGTGCTTTGATGCTGGAGTTTGGATTGACCCTTCTATAGCTGTCAAGTAGTTTGACTGACACAGGTTAATAAGATCTGAGGCTCCCAGCTCTGCAAGGTGAAGTGTAAAACAGACCTGAGATGAGTTTTCTTTTACCTCGCTGTGTCAGCACCTCATCCCCAGGCTGAGAGATGAGCCCGGAGAAGTGGGAGATGTCTGAGTGCACCTCCTCAGGCCAACCCCTCCAAGTATGGAGTTACTACGTGTGCAGGGGGTGATTTGTTGGAGTGGTGAGAATAAGATCCTCTGGCTCAGCTTGTCTAATGTGCACAGCATGGGCAGGAAAGGCTGGCAAGGTGTGAACACCTGAGGAAAGCAGCAGAAGGAAGGGTTGTATGCAAACCTGAGAGGGCTTGTAGCTTCCTCCTCAGTGCTTTCGGGTCAGTCTGGCCCATTCGGGGGCGGATGTAGACTTTGCCCACCTCTGTCCTGCAGTCATGGTATGAACTTCAGTGCTTTTGACTGGCAAATCAGGCCAAGTTACTACTGTGCATTTACATGTTGGGGAGATCAGGCACCTCTTCCAGCATGTTTCCATACTCTAATCAGGCTCCTGCTCTTCCCTTTCTCATATAGTATTGAAGTGAGCAGTGCTTGAATTTCCCTTGAGGTGATAGGAAAAAGGCACAGTTTATTCATAACGATTGCCATGAGTCCATTCCTCGATGCCAGGTGGATTGATTTAAGTCAGTGCAGAGTGGAACTGGCAGTTTTTGTTAATTTTTGTTTGCTGTTTGCAGAGAGCCATTCAGCTCTGGTCCACCCAAGTGCCCCTGTATCTGTCTGCCATCCAGCATGATTGTCATGGATGCAAAAGAGCAGTATCAGATTAAACCCCACTGTGGGAATTGGTTCTTCTGTGGCACATCCTAGCAGCCACCGAGTGGAGGAATGAGCAAAACCAGTACAGCTTTCCCCATCTTCTTCCAAAAACTGTCTGCTTGTCTCACTGTTTCGTGTGTTAGTGTGGCCAGCAGGACTAGGGCAGGGATTGTCCCCCTGTTCTCAATGCTGATGAGGCCACCCCTCACTCCAAGAAGGACCTAAAGGGGCTGGGGCATGTCCAGAGGAGGGCAATGAAGCTGATGGAGGGTCTGGAGAACAAGTCTTGTGAGGAGCAGCTGAGGGACCTGGCGTGTTAAGCCTGGAGAAAAGGAGGCTCGGGGGAAACCTTTTCGCTATCCAGAACTCCCTGCAAGGAGGTTGGAGCCAGGTGGGGTCAGGCTCTTTTCCCAAGAAACAAGTGAATAGGACAAGAGGAAATGGCCTCAAGTTGCACCAGGGGAGGTTTAGGTGGGACATTAGGAAAAATTTCTTCCCTGCAAGGGCTGTGAAGGGCTGTGCCAGGCTGGTCAGGGCAGTGGTGGAGTCCCCATCCCTGGAGGGGTTTCGAAGCCGTGGAGACGTGGTGCTGTGGGACGTGGGTTAGTGGTGCCCTGGCAGTGCTGCGTTTACAGTTAGACTTGATGATCTTAAAGTTCTTTTCCAAGCTAAATGATTCCGTGATCCTAAGAGCATAAACTTGACAGCAGGAACCAGTATTTTCTCTGTCCAGCATCAGGCTCAGGTGGTAACTGTGTCTGAATGACCAGAGCAAGGGAAAATAAGCCTCCAGCTCTGAGGCAAAGAACTGGAGGTGCTCTGGGGCTACAAGGGCAAAGGGCTGTTTGTCAGCTGCTGTCATGGCTTGGGTTTGACTCCAGAGTGGTGTGTGGCTGGGCTGCCTTTGGTTCAGTGCCCGCCCAGCTTTCCTGGGGAAGCCCCCTCCGTTCATTCTCAGAGAACTCCCTGGCCCTCACAGCTCCCAGGGCTGAGGCTCCTCACCCTGGCTTGTTGCTGGTGGGGGGTGCACCAGCCTCCTGCCAATGGCACCTTTGCAGTGCTAAGGTGTTCTTGAGGCTTTGCTGTGTGCTGGATAAAACCACTTGGATTCATTGAGGGTGTGTTGTGGTTACTGCAAAGTGCTGAGAGTGTCATTCCACTAAGATGCTGTGGAGGAAAGGAAGCCTTCCAGAGTCTTTAATATTCCATGCTCTTTAGGTATGAATAAATGTTTCCTTGACCTGAGAAATTCTCCTGCTGTGAAATCCATTCCAGTCTCTTTGTCGAAGACAATCAGTCTCCTTCTTTCCCTCTCTCCTCCCATGCCCCAGCTTTTATTAACCTAGAAATGTGCTGACACTTCACCATCAAACTGGTTTCTAGCACGTTAGGGAGCTCTGCAGAGTGTCTCTGCAAGTTGTCAGTGTAGCTGCATGCAAGAGGGGGAAGATGGCTCAGAGTTGTTCATCTCTTGGGGAGTATCCTCTTCCTAGCTGATGACTTTCTGCAAAGCGTCTGGCAGCTCTGTCCATGTCTATCTGCTCTCCTCTAAAGGAAGAGTGAGGGGTTGGGGAGTCAATGAAGAAAGAGATTTCATCGTTGTACTTTGATACACTTACTTTGGCAGTGCTGCTTCCCATAGAGGGTCTTTGTCCCACCATGCAGTGTGCCGATTGGAGCCTCTTTGAAGCTGGCTGTCCCACTGTCATGACCAGTGGATCACTTGGTGCCTCTGCAGTTTTTGCTCTGCTTCCCTGGCAAGAAGCCTGTGACTCCCAGGCTCCACTCCCCAGGAGGCTGAGCTATTTAATATTCTCATAAAACAACGTTTTGGTTCATCTGTGGGATTTCTGCAGTCCCCTGATTGGTGGCCAATGTGGCTCCTGAGGGGCAGGAGGCCTGAGTGAAGCCCCTGTGTTGTTCAGGAGCAGGTACAGGTGACCACAGTGCTCAGGATGGACCGAGCTCCTGCCAGCAGTTGAAGGCAGCTTGTTTGTATCTGGCCAGTCATCCCAGCCACTTTCTACTTGCTGATGTTGGGAAGCACCATTTCCAGCAGCAACTTGTTTAAGTTGGAAGGGACCTTTCAAGATCCCCCCACCATGGCAGGGACACCTCCCACTAGACCAGGCCACCCAGGACCTCATCCAACCAGGTCTTGAACACCTCCAGGGATGGAGCATCCACAACCCCCCTGGGCAGCCTCTGCCAGTGTCTCACCACCCTCAGAGTAAAGAATTTCCTTCTAATTTCTAATCTAAATCTCCCCTCTTCCAGTTTGAACCCATTACCCCTCATCCTATCACTACAGGCCTTTGTGAAAAGTCCCTCCCCAGCTTTCTTGTAGCCCCTTCAGATACTGGAAGGCTGCAATGAGGTCTCCCTGGAGCCTTCTCTTCTGCAGGCTGAACAAGCCCAACTCTCTTCAGCCTGTGTTCATAGGAGAGGTGTTGCCAGCCCTCTACTCATCTTTGTAGCCCTCCTCTGGACCCTCTCCAGCAGGTCCATGTCCTTCTTGTGCTGGGGGCTCCAGAGCTGGACACAGTGCTCCAGGTGGGGTCTCAGCAGAGCAGAGGGGCAGAATCACTTCTCGACCTACTCTCTGTGGGTTTTGGGTCCCTTCACCTTAGACTCCTGCAAACTGCAAGGACAGCACCTCCCAGGCAGCTGGGGGTGATGCTGAGGAAAGGATGTTCCCCACATTAAAATCAGGACTGCAGTTGCTCCTTCATGGCTGAAGCTGGAAGCTGTCGGGCTTCCCACACCTCTTGCAGATGCTAGGGAGCAGCTGCTCCTTCCCCTGGCAGGTCCTGCCTCCGGCTCTGCAGTGTGTTGAACCAAACGTGCTCTGGTGGTGAGGGTGGGCAGGGTCTCTCTCCTCTCAAACTGCTGCTTCTGCCTACAATTTTGTCTGCTTGGAAACTTGTCACTTTTCTATTCCTTCAAGCCCACCTCCCAGAGACTGGGGGAATTGTAAGTATTTAGGCATATAATAAGAATGATGTAATTAAAATCCTTAATTTTATTTTTCTTGTTTGAGTTTTTTCAACTCCTTTGATTTAAAGGGTGGGAGCAGCTAATTGGATTCTGGGCCAGACTTGCAGAGGCAGCCAGGGGGGAAGGGCCTGCAAATGAGCCTAGCCAGGAAATTGCACATTTAAATATAGTTCTTGGTAGGGTCAGCAAAACACCCAAGGGACAAATTAAGAATGAAATTTCTGCTGTAATGTGTTCATTTAGCTGCAGACATCATCTTCAGGGGAACAAAAGGGAAGCTTGGGAGTGGGGGGAGCAAATGGAAGGGTAGGTGTCCCTTCTGCAGTGCAGTTGTGCTGCTGCAGCTCTCTCCCAGGCAGTAGCATCCTTCTCCTGTCCTCTGTTGGCTGGTACATCAGCTGATTCCAAGAGGAAACTACTTAAGGGATTTTGGGGTTGGTTGTTTCTCTGGAGGGTGTAAATCTATAGGTCACATAATGCCAGGGGGCTGCTGTTGCTGTTACCAGCAGCCCCAGGTTGTCTGTGTTACACTCTTCATCAGTGGGGTTGGTCCCACCTCACAAGCACCACCTTGTTGGCACTTTTGGGGTTAATGAGGGACAGCTTTCCCTGGGAGAATGCTGCTTTCTTCCCAAATGGGTGGGTGCTTCCCACTCCCATGGGTACTGACCAGTTTCCCTGAACTGGTATACTGGGAAGGAAACTAGGATCAGTGGCAGGAGGCTGATTCAGCTTGAATAAAGGGAATTCAGGAAAGCAAAGCACTCAATTTGTCCCTTTAGGGATCTGCAGCCTTGTGTTGATGAACTCCAGAGGTCCCTTCCAATCTCTGCCATTCTGTGACTTTTTCCTGTTGGAACCTGTGGCCCTTTCAGCAGAGGGACAAGATCGTTGAGTGAGGACAGCAGCTCACCCTGCTGTGGTTCAAACCCAAGTCCAAGATGCAGGACACAGCACATCTGGGGTGCCTCCTGGCTGGCAGCCAGCACTGTTCCTGCGTTGGACTAATGTGGCCATTAGTTTTCCAGCCCTCTTTGTCCCTTGATTCCTGCACAGCCGGTGGGATGTGCAGCAGAGCTCACCTGCTCCAGGCTAGTCTTGAAACACCACCAAGAATTAGTCCTTGGCAATTTTAATTTCTCCTTAAGGCTGAAATAAAGGGATTCTGCTGCTGGTGAGGGAGATGCAGAAGAGCAGCTTGGTTAGTGTTTCCCAGGCCCTCAGAGCTCTCCTTTCCTTTAGACTGTTTCCCCAGGGGAAGGCCATGTGCCAGCAGCAAGTCCTGCTCCTGCATCCCTCCCTGGATGGCTGCAGAGCTGCTGGCTCTTCAGTCTGTCTGGAATGAGATCTCCCAAAAGCTGTGCACCCCTGGAGGGGCAGTGGGGAGCTCATCATCCCACCTCCCCTGCTGCTTTTCAGAGCTCTTTGTGTCGTGCTCCCTGGGCAAATTTCACAGGGCCAAAGGAGCTCTGTGTACAATCAGAACATGGTATTTGGGTGCCTTTGGGACCCGCTGGAGGCCTGCAAGGGGGTGATTTTCACCTTGCCATTTATAAGTAGCATACAGAAATACCTGGGGATCACAGAGAAACGATTGAAACCTTGAATTTGGAAGGCTCCAAACCTGGAAGATGAAGCCTGAAGGAAGGAGCAAAATATTGTGGTTTGGTTTGTTGTTTTTTGGGGTTTTTTTTATAATCTAGGATTGTGATTCATCTCCTGAGTGGTTGGTATGTCACAGATGCTGTTCTATTGTACAAGAATTTAAAAAAATAACACCTCAAAGGATAACCCTGTGTTGCTTGGTGGGGTTTTCCTTGCTGCTGACATAGCAGGATTGTTTGTGCAGCTGG
Source organism: Brachypteracias leptosomus (assembly GCA_013401335.1). Lineage (NCBI taxonomy): Eukaryota > Metazoa > Chordata > Aves > Coraciiformes > Brachypteraciidae > Brachypteracias > Brachypteracias leptosomus. The sequence goes on from VYZX01000510.1 coordinate 99,467, forward strand.
TGGCTGGGGCTAAAGTTTCAAGGGAGTTCAGCATCCACTTAAATGCACTGGCCTTTTGGGGATAATTTCTTAAACTCACTTTTTAATGCCTGCTTTGATTATACGCTTGTGGAGGCAGAGCTTGCCTTTCAGTGTGCTGCACAGCATTGAGCACAGTGGGGCAGGGAACTCTATAGCCTGGCAACAGCACCAATTAATATTGAAAGGTTGTAATAACCTGGCCAAACCTTCAAGTGCTGGTCTAGGCTCTCTGCCTGCATGTCAAAAAGAGAAAGCTAATTACAGTGTGAACCAAGGAGAACAGGCTGGCCTGAAGGAAATGTCATTAAGGTTCTCTTCAGGCCCCAGGTCAGCCTGTGTCAAATCACAGCAGCATCAACCTCTACATTTCTTCCTCCTTCAATTAAATTACCACCGAGTGATTTCTTGCAAGTGTAACCACCTTTTATATTGAGAGGCTGAGCTCTGGCTGTTTCCATCCAAATAATAGAAGTTGGGCTGGAATTGCAGCAGCAGATAGAAGAGGACACTTTCTTCCCTTGCCCTTCCTTCTTGCTCTGTTAGACTGTACAGAGGGTTTGTTGGCTTCTTGTGTCAGGGTCTGCCATGGGGCAGTGGACATGTGGGGGGGGTTTATCCTTTCTGGAATCACATGAGATGGGTGTTGAGGGTGCCTGAACTTCCCTGTGTGGCTGCAGGTGTGGCACAGGCAGTGTCTGTCCATCACAGAGACCATGCAGCAGCTCTGAGACTCCATCTCCACACACCCCAGCACTCCTGCCCTACTGCTTCTCCAGAATGACCCAAGCTTTGACCAGCACTGCCCCTCCAGCAGCCCAGCCCCAAATCAGACCAAATGACTGTGTTTCAACCAATGGCTGAATGTGTCTAATTAGCTTAATGAAGCTGGGTGGTTGGGTTCTTTTTTAATCAAACAGATGGGCAAAACATTTTGCACGGAAAATGAGATCTGAATACAATGAGCACATTTAATTGGCAAATAAAAGACCGAGAAAGGGTTTGTTTTTCAACTTGAGAAGCAAGAGATTCTTCACTGAATGCTCAAAAAGAGCCTTAAATGTCACAGTTTCTCAGAGGTCTCAGACTGTTATAGTTATTATTTGTGATGTGTTGGGTGAGTGAGATGGGATCGGCCTGGGGCTGGCTGCAGGGACGGGAGGTGCTGCATGGCATGGAGGAGTCATCACCTACTTGGTGTGGGCTGGGTTCCTCAAGGGTGGACTTGGAAGCAGTGATATCACTTAACCTTCTGCTCCAAAGCCTTCCACCTGTGATGCGATGATCTCTCTGTTCTGCAGAAGGGGAAAGCAAGGGAGCAGAGCCCCAGGTTAAGCAGGGTGTAAGTTCAGTGTTGATCATACAGTGCTGGTCAAGGTATCCTCAGTGTCCAGGACGCCTGCAGAGCCTTTGGTTATCAACAATGATGGGTTGTGCTGCTAGCTGTCTTCCTCAGACCAACACCAAACTCAGCAACATCCCCTCAGCAGACTTTCATCATCTATTTGCTCTTCTCCATCCCGAATAAGAAACATATATCTTCATCTTTTATTCTTCATCTGTTTGCTCTTCTCTATCTCAAATGAACCAAGGGGGAACACAGCACTGAGAGAGAGCTCAGCAAGTGCCCCCAGTAGGAACTCCTTCCACAGGAACTCTCTTCAAACTGATCAGCTCCTTGTTGCTTCTCACAAACTGATTCAGTTCCTGGTTAATATATCTCCAGCTTCACTCACTACCCCAACCGCCATCACCTGGGGGAAGGCAGACCCTCGCACAGGTGGGCCAGGTTCTGCCTCTGGGGCCTTGGGGAACCACTTGGGGAACAAAACATGTTGCTGGGTTGTGACTCATCCATAGGTTAACTCCAACTCAGGGCCCACAGCCCAGGCCCCAGCACTTCAGTTGTCCATGCCTGGAGCTCCTGCAGCCACCCATCTGCAGTGCTGCTGCCCCAGTCAGATTCCTGCTGCTGGTTCCTGCAGAGCTGGCTCTGGTCCCTGTTGGTGCCCGTGACAACACACACCTCTGCTCTCAGCTGTCTAACCAGTTCTGCTGTGCCATGGAAACCTGGTGCAAATCCATGCCCTGCCTCTCCAGACAGGAGACTCCTCTCCATGCAGCCCTCGAGTGCAGGTGTGTAATGCAGACCTGGCGTGTCGGAGTCTTGCGAAGCCTGGAAGCGTTTGCTCCACTCTAGTATTATAAGCTGAACAAGCCCTTTTGATATTAAGCCTATAATAATAATACCTTGTAGCTAAAGAGTCTGTTTTCCCCATTGGTGGATTACTCAGCTCTGTTCTTTTGAGGCAGTGTTTAACCAAAGCAGAGATTTTCCCAGACTACATTTAATTACACAGAGCTCAATGATCTCTTCTGCTTCGTTTGGATGCGGTGCCTCCGTTACTCTGCAGCCTGGGGCACTTAGAAATGGAGCTTGTGCTCTGCCAGTGCACAGGTGGGTCACTGTCCCCTGTCCACTGTGCCCTGTGATGTGCCAGTCCTGGAGGGGCTCACGTATGTAGGGACCCGCCAGCTTTTTAGTATGATGGGGAATGTGGCACTTGGGGCAGCCTCTGAAGCTGGGCAGGTGCTTGTGTTGAGACGTGGCCCATTCAAGTGGCAGCTCCATTAACTGAGTTCTGAAGCCCTAACTTGTACCTGCTTCCTTTCTTGTTGCTAATGTAGGTATAGGAATATTGTGAGTATGATGACTTGGTTATCAACAACTAGATACAAAGTGAAGACTTGAATTTGAAGGCTCTTTATTTCTGCCTTAGGAGGCATCTCTGAGCAGATGGTGATATGCTCTGGTTTTGCTTATTGATGCAGATTATTTGCCAGATAATTTTTCTGACTAATCATTTGGCCTGTGGACTGTTTAAAATCCTGGAGTCAGGTTTCTGGTCAAAACACTTGTGTTTGCAAATGTTAAGATCTGTTCCTGTGCCTGCTTGCTGATGTCACTGTGAGCAGGGGACTTCTCTGGGTGGCAGATGCGCTCTGCTGTGCAGGAGAGGGACAGCTCCTCAAGCAGAACCTCCTTCCCAGTGGCAGGGTGGGATGTAGCACCTTTATGCCCAGTTTTGGGGTTATTTTATTTTATCCTGTGTGATGTCCTCTAGGATCCTGCTCTAGCAGGGGGGGTTGGACTAGATGATCTTCAGAGGTCCCTTCCAACTCCTACCACTCAGTGATATATGGCTCAAGTCCTAACCTCAGCATCAGTCCCACCATCCAGACCTCCCCTGAGGTTGCACTTCTGTCCCACACAGCATGGTACAGGGGAAGTCCTGCTGACAAAGAGGTTGTTTTGTGCAGGTGATGTCACCAGCGCAGAGCAGCAATCGGGTGCTTTGCGTGATCATAGCTGGGCAGGGTGCTGGTAGCAGTGCTGATGGGGATACTGCAGCCACCGGCACAGCTCTCCCTCTACTGAAAGGCTGCTGGGATTCTTTTTTTTTAATTATCATTTTCCTCCCCTCATCTCTTGCCACCTCTCTCTTTTAAAAAAATAAAAGCAAACCTCTTGGATGTCTCTGGAGCTGGCTATGGTGAATGCTTGACTGATTTATTCTAGTATTTTAACATTTACTGGATTTACATAACAGCCTAACAATCTGTTTCAGGAGTTTAATATAAACCCAACTGTAGTCAGTCACATCCACGTTAGCAATAATGTGAAAAGAGGCAGCTGAGGGAGTGAGGAGGTGACTTTTTTCCTGGGTTTCTGCATGGGAATATCTGGCTGCCTGAAATATCCCTGACACCTCCCAGCTGAGTGATGCTGCCAGTTCTCTGCCATGGGGGATTTATTCTGAAACTTTGAAAGAGCAATGGATGTGTCACATCAGTGCTCCCATCGCTGCTCCTGGCTGAACTTGGTGGCCTTTCCTGAGCTGCCCAGGCAGTGCTGTGTGTCCCTGGACACTCGTGATGTGTTAGGTCCCTTTACCTGGTGTGTGCATCTTTGAAAGAGAGGGAGGGTAGCCATGAGCTAAATCCTGTGGTGATTTGGTGCTTGCTTTTACAGTTAAAAATCACGTAGCCTTTGTTTGTGCCAGGATTTTGTGGGCCAGGTCCTCAAGGTGTGTGGATGAGGACAGCAGCCAGTGGGATGCTGCTTTGTACCAGCACCTCCCGGGATCTGGTGACCCATGTGTTGGGTTTGGGCTGGAGTGGGTGTGAGCCCAGCTGGGCGAGAGCTGGCCCCCTGCAGTCACAGCCAGGTGAGCAGGGCTTGTTCCTCAGGGACAGCAGGAGTGGGATCCATCAGGGTGAGTAACAGCAGAGGTTTCCCAAAGCATGGTGTGGAACCTGCTGCCTCAGATCCTATCCAGGCAGAGTAACTTTGGGATTCCTCAGTTGTCTCGTCCAGTTGTAGGAACCCTGTGAACCTCTGGAGCAGCTCCTTGATCCGGAGGCTCTGGCACCTTGCTGCGATGGTGGGGTTGTAATGTGGTTGAGTAAAACAGGTCACCAACTTGAGTTGTCATTTCCAAAAACCTTGAGCAAGGGGCAGCAGGACCGGACTGGCCGGGTCTGTGAGTGCTGCTGCCCGTGTCAGAGGCTGGTTGTTCAGCTAACCAAGTGCTTCTCCTCCTGTAGCTTGCTTATTTGAATTCTTGTCTTCAGAATGGAAAATAAATTCTGGCTGATGAGCTCCATTACAGCACTAATTTTAGAGCATGCCAAACACTAGGAAATTAGTTTAAATCTTCGGTCTTTTTTCTCCTTTATTTCCCCCCTCCATTTGTGAAAACCGCCTTTGTCATTCTTCTAACTGCCTGGTGATGCCCTTCTCGCTGGTATCTTCAGGCATCCTCCTTCTAGCCCTCTCTTCTGATGCTTCTTGGTTCAGCTACTTGACACTGCTGTTATAAAAGCCATCTCTGGGGCTGCAGGCAGCTGTGCTGGCACCACGCAGGCAGTGGGCACTCGGCCAGCAGAGCCCCTGCAAGGGAGGGGGGGGCAGCATCCGAGTGGAATTTCTGATCCTTGGGCAACCAGGGCTTTAAGAGTCTTTCCAGCCCCACCCCAACTTGCTCCCTTGATGAGCAAGAGGGAAAATACGAATTTCCCTCTGGTCTGCTGGAGAGTTTAGGAAGCAGTCCCAAAGCTTCAGCATTTGTCCTTGGCACTAATGAAAACCCAAGTCAAGAGGATAGAGCCTGCAGGGAGTTAGGAATTGAAATCCTTGATCAATGCCCGAGGGAACAGCAGTGCACAAAATGTAGATTTTTAAAACATGACTCCATTTCATAGAATCATAGAGTTGTCAGGGTTGGAAGGGACCTTAAAGATCATCTAGTTCCAACCCCCCTGCCATGGGCAGGGACACCTCCCACTAGAGCAGGTTGCTCAGAGCCCCATCCAGCCTGGTCTTAAATATTTTCAGGGATGGGGCTTCCACCACCTCATCCATTTCATCACCATTTCATCAGCTGGAAGCTCACACTGGTTTGAGAAGAGCCTGCATGCCTACCTGGTTGTCTCTTTTGAAACCTTCTGGGTGGCTGTAGACACTAGTGCTTCCTTTAGCACTGCTCCTTGCTCACAGTGTTTAGCAGAGCCTGGCTGAGCTCTGGATTAAAGTTGGTGGCAAAAGTCCAGTGGTTCCACCCCATACAACTTTCAGAGGCTTTCTGGCGTACACATTTCATGGGTTTGGCAACCAGAAGTCCCTGACCAGTAGCAGATACATTGCTGTAAGACTTGGTGCCTGCCTTTGAACATCTTCCCTCTCCTGCCCCTGGCTCCCTCACCCTTCTCTGCTCTGGAGAGCCCAGGCTGCTGGTAGCTGGTGGTAGTTGTACCCCTCTAAAAGAGCTGTCTCTTGCCCTGGCTTCTTGTGTCAGTGACCAGTGAAAAACTCCCTACTCTGGCAATTCTCATTTCAGGCCTTCCCCAGGCACACTCCGAGCCCTGGGGCTGCTCAAGGTGTCAGCCTGTGGGAATCCAGCAGGAGAACATCTCCATAGTCTGGTCGGCCCTTGTGAACATGGCTGAGATAAACCCTTTACTGAACTAAATGTGGTAACAGCTAATCCCTTGGAAACAGTCACCTGGGCCCTGCACGATGAAAAGAGGCTTTGCTGCTCTGATTAACAGCCCTGGCAAGAACATTAACTCACTTTTCTTTGGAAATGAAAAGCACCTCTCCAGGAGAGTTTAAGGGATTACATGCCAGCTGGAATATTAAGGTAGGTTTTCTTTGCACCTTCCTTCTAAATATGTAGCTGGAAAGCCCGTTCAGCCCTGGTGGGATGGGTGGTTATGGCTGAGTGTCCCTGTGCTGTGGTAGAGAAGAGACTTGATGTGATGCAGAGCATGAGACCAGTGTCACCAGAGGACCTTCCCTGGGAGCACAGCAGCCATGAGCAGCTTCTGGCACCCACTGCCTATGCTGGAGGGTCTTGCAGGGCACCAGGGCTCAATATTGCAAATTAACCCCTGCCAGACTGGCCAGCCCTCACTAAAAGGGCTGAAGCTCATTCAAATGACACTGACCTTTTCCAGCCCCTTCTTAGCAAGTGCTGAAGGTTGTGGAGAGCATTCCAGCTGTTTTGACAACTCTGCTTTCCTTATTGGGGGAGACATTTGCACTGATTTCTTCATTATTATTTCAACACAACACTTGTTTTCTAAAACCACATTAAAAGCAAAGCTCTTGTGCTTCAGCGAAGGCCACTTTGGGGTGTATTTTTGAGGACAGGCTTTTATCTCAGGGCTGGTTTCCATGAGGCTGCATGTCCAGGCTCTGCCCGGGCAGGAGCACAGCCTGAGCAGCCAGCATCACATGGAGTGCTTGCTGATGGTGCTGTGCCTGGCTGAAGGGATTAAAACAGGTGTCTAAAATTTGTCTGTGAAACAATGTAAGATTGAGAAAAGATTAAACACTTGTATTGTGTATTTGTTGTTCAGATCAGGTTTGAGTGCTCAAAATGCTCCCAAAATCCTGTTAGCTTTCAACTTGTCTATTGAATTCTCCTATTGAATTTTCTATTTTAAGGAAATAGCACAAAGTTAGCTCAGAAGGGAAAGGATACACTTTTCGAAGTGTGCTTTACTGGTTAGATATTTATGGGAGACATTCAGGAAATGAGCAAATGCTTGAAAGTTTATGTATTATTTATTATTATAGCTGATTAATTACCACTTGAAACCTTTGGGTTGGTGTTATGGCTCTGTATGCTCTTCACCAAGCAGTGCTCCAGCCATGTAGATGCTGGCATCTGTCCCAGTTAAACATTGCAGGAGATGAAAGTGCTGCAGTTGATTTATGAAAGTTGGGAGTTTGAGCAGTGGCAGATGAGAATGTGGCACTTGGTGCAAGCACAGGTGGAAGGGAGTGAGATCTGCAGGTGGACAGGACTGGTGAGACACGTGGCGATGGCTCAGTCCTCTCAGCACCAGGATGAGGAGTTGCTGGCCCCATTTTGTGGAGAAGCAGCAAGGTGGGGTTGACACGTCTGACTGATGAGGTGATCGCAGAATTGCTATAGTTGGAAAGGATCTTTAAGATCATCAAGTCCAACCATTATCTATCTCTACCAGGCCACTTCTACACCGTATCCTTGAGCATATCCTTGACAGCCAGGGGTAAAGTGCAGTTCCCAAGCATCAAGCTACCAGCAGGGACTTGGGCTCCCAGCTTCTACAGCACTGCTTCTTCCTCTGGCCTTGAATACAGAAGTGCAGAGTAATTACTTGAAAAAAGGAGGTGGCTCTTACACATCCCAGCCATGCAACTGGTTCTGAAGCCACAGGCTCACTGTGCAGCAACCTGCTGGCTCCACATCCACCCCAGACACATCATTGGATGTTGCTGTATATAAGCCCATACACTACCTGCCCCAGTTCCTGGGCTGTGGCTGGAAAACCTTCTTAATTCACACAAAGCCCACCCAAAGCACTGGGTGAGCAGAGCACAGGTCCCATCAGCAGTTCTTCCCTAAGCAATCTATGCTCTTAAGCATTTCCTTAGCTTTAGCAAGACCTAAGCAAATAAGATGTGTTGCGGTTGTAATTTAGTTCTAAGCTGCACGTTTGGGAGAATAATACAACAAAAATCATAGTGGAAGAGGTGGTGGGACTCTTTGCCTTCAGCAAAGTAGATGTGATGCTGGGTTGTGATGGGAAGAATCCCCTCCCCCTTGCAACTGCTACTGGAGGTCTTTCCTCCAGCATCAACCATCCCTGCAGGGACCTGCTCCTTTAACCCTTCTGCAGAAAAAGTTTGCAGAATGCTGCAATCAGAAGAGTCCCTTAATCAACTGACTCCTGTGGGAGAGGAGTGAGGGGACCTGGGGAGGAATGGAAGAGTCATGAAAGATGTAGGCAAAAAGCTTTTTATGGAAGGAATAATTTTTGGTGCAGAGGAGGCAGCATCGTATTTAATTCCAATCCGGGGAGTTTTTGGGAGCGTGTGATTGACGCCCGATGAGGGGGGTGGGATGTTGTTTCTCAGCAGCCTGTCACTCCTGCTCTCCATTTACCTGCCAGCACTCCTGCAGAGCCTCTTCTGTCTGGATGCCATCAACCCATTTCCCACAGCACAGCCCCGCAGCCTCTCCCAGAGCTGGTGGCATCCCCTTTCCAGTCCCCAAAGCCACAGGGAACCACTTCAGGATTGTGCTTTGGCTTGTTTTTCTTGGATGTATGGTTTCTGGGCTGTTGAGTAGGAGCTTTCTTGCTCTAAGTCCATCTGTGGCTTGTTGCTGAAGGGTCAGACACAGCCCAGTGCTGCCCAGCCCTGAGCTGGCTGGTGCCCCATCAGCTCTAGGCTCTCTCCTGCCAACACAATGTGGTTTTCCTTACCTTGTGTGCAGCCATCTCTAGCTCTTCTCTCTCCAGCGTGGCTGTCCTCTCCCTAGAGAAGGTCTGGCTCTGGTTGTACAGACCCTGCTGGGTCAGGAGAAGCAATGCTGGCACTGGGGCCCCTTTCTTTCCCATACTGGTCTTGATCAGGAGAGGAGGAACTGGTACAGGTATCAGTCTGGAACAGGCTGCCCAAGGAAGTGATGGAGTTGCCTTGCCTGGAGGTGTTAAAAAAATGAGTAGATGTGGTACTTTGGGACATGGTCTGGGGGTCAGGGAGATGTTGGGATGAAGGTTGGACTTGATGATCCTAGGGATTTTTTCCAACCAAAATGATTCTATTATTCTGAAAAGAGCCATTAAGAGTTTTGTTTTGCTGCAGTATAAATTTCAGCCCAATTCTTCGTCTTGTCCCTGTCCCTTTAATTAAGAGTGTGTTAAATGCTGTGAGCCCAACCAGTCTCATTGCAAAGTAACCCGGGAGCAGGGGACTTAGGGGAGCCTTTTGTTACTGCTGTACAGGGCTTATGCTAATAACAGCAGAGATTGAACCCAATCCCTGATGAGCTTTCCAAGTGTCTGATTAATCTGTTTAACAATGGATCTGGGGTTTTGTTTTGATCTTTTTTCAAGAGAGTTAAATTTTGGTCCCTCTCAGAGTAGCTGTGGCTCATGGAAGCACAGCAGTGTTGCTTTCCTAATTGGTTTCACGTTTATCCCTACCTATTATGTTCAGGGTTTGCAAGAGCACCCGTCACCATGGCATCAGGATGCTTCCCATGCCAAAAACACTTGATAAAAACATACATATACGTGTGCACACACTCCTTGGTCTGTTGGAAAGCATGAAGACGTTCTGCTGGAAGATGATGGTTTTGCAGGATTGTATTCCCCAAATAGTTGGCTTTGCAAATCGCTCATTTCTGCTGAAAATTATTATGGCTCTGGTCCACATGCCAATGAAGAGAGAAACAGCTTTCCAATGAGTTTTGGACCAGACCCTGTACAAGCAGAATTTTGCAGTTCTATTATTTATGGTTCATACTGTAGGTATGGTGCTGGTGCTGTGTGAAGAGTCAGCAACAGACCCTGACTCAAAAACTTAATGTCTAAAGGTCAAGATAAAGCAAGGGGAGGAGAGAAGGGTGGGGAAGCAGGGGAAGGGGTACAAATTTTTAGCCAGACTAGTGTCTGCCCTGGGCAGGCCAGAAATGCTCAGGCTGGCTTTGACTTTCTGAAAAGTACAGCAGCAGTATGGTGGAAGCAGGATATTTCAGGGGAAGATGCAGGTGTTAAAGGTAATGGGATTTAGAGGCAGTGTGGCACAAAATAACAATACAACATGGAGCTGGAAGAACCAGGCTACACAGCGTGTGCTCCCAGAAATGTTCCACTATTTATAGCAAAAGCTTCTTCCTCTCTTGATTTCACCTCTTCTTGAATGTGTTCAGTGATTGCTTTTCATGTCTGAACTCTTGTAAAAATGGAGCTCCCTAAACAGACGTGCGATGTTTATATGAGTTAATGACTTCAGAGAGCTCTGGTTGTTTAAAAACAGAGTGGTGCTGAAGTTGCCTTGGCCCTGGTCAGCAGTTCTCCATGGAGCAGAGCCAGTGGTGGACAGTGTGGTGGTGCCTGCACTCAGCCCCATCCTTGGAGAGCTTCCTCCTTACCCACTTTACTAACGTACTTACGGGGGGTGGGAAGGAGCCTTCCTGGGGGTGAGAAATCCATGTGGTGTGTGTGTTATCTGCAGGATTTGCACTATCACAGAGCAGAGGGTGAATGAAATATGACCAGTGATTTCCAGCTGGAGCAGGGCGAAACTCTTAGCCTGAAGCCAGGGGCTTGTAATGGGGGGAGCTTTATAACGTATTTTATTCTGGGTGTTCTCCTGCTGCTTCTTTGCTCCCCCCAGTCCCCTTTGAACAAGGAGCTCCCTCAGTGTGTTGCTGGTTACCAGGTGGGCAGACCTGCCTTGTCCCCAGGTCAGATATAAACAGCTGAGGGAGTATTTCCAGGGGTGAAACCAACCTTAGTCTGCACTGGACTCGCAGAGAACAGGATTAAGGAAACCAGTAAGCTCCTTTCTGTCTGCCTCTCTTTCCCCAGGGTACAGCTATCCACTTGCTGAGAGCACTTGTTTGTCTTTGGGTTCACTTTTCACCAGTGCCAGAGGTGTAAATTCAAAGTGCCACGGCAGTGTGCTTGTCTGTAATCCTCCAGCAGCCAATGTGGTGGCCAGGAGAGCTGGAGGTGGCTGGTGAAGTCTTGCTGCCTCATCGGTGCTTGAGAGAGTGGCTTGGACACAGAATCACAGAATGGTTTGGGTTAGAAGGGACCTCAAAGATCATGTAGTTCCAACCCCCCTGTCATGGCAGGGACACCTCCCACTAGACCAGGTTGCTCAAGGCCCCATCCAACCTGGCCTTGAACACCTCCAGGGATGGAGCATCCACAGCTTCCCTGGGCGACCTGTGCCAGTGTCTCAGCACTCTCAGGGTAAAGAAGACAGAGACAGACGGAGGAGTGGTTATCCCAGCAAGGAGCAGACAGATATCATGAAGTTATAACCTTAGCAGGTAATTACCCTTTGGTTTGTGTGATGCTTTAGTGTGGGAGAGGGGCTGTGTTTGTATCAGTGTGAAGTGGAGCTGCTCTGCACTCTTCTTGAAGGCTGTCAGGTTTTCCTCCCTCTTGGAGACCTTGTGCCTCTGATGTGGAGAGCAATAGGTGATGGTATGCTGGGGGGATCCAAGCTGTTAGGTTAAATTTATGTGCACATCTGTCTGTGGTCACAGCTGAGCTGTTGCTCCCCATGACCTCCATCTGAACCCTCAGAAGCGTTTGGTGACCCACCTGCAGCTTTAGTGGTTTTTGATGATGCTGAAAACCAGCTTATCCTTTGCTAATCCTGTACCTGCACCCCAGGCAGCTGTTCTGAGCCTTTGTGGAGATTTTCGGCCTTTCGATCCTTCCTCATCAACGCTGGCAGCTGCTACTTTGGGGTAGTTTTGGCTGAGTTCTAACACTCAGGTTTTTCTGGGCTGTTTCTTTGGGTGTAAGCTTCTCCACCCTCAGGATAACCTGTTCTCTTCCCTTCTGCTACCCAAGATGGGTTATTTTCCATGTTAGTAGATTATTTCAGTAGTGAAGCTGAAGTTCTTGGAGGAAAGGGGGTTGTAGAAAGGTGGCCAGGAGGTATGGGTAGACAAGGTCTGATGTGTCAACTGAGGAAGATCACTGCAGTGCTCTAGCACAGCAGCTCTGGAGCCAAGGCTGACTGTCTGACAGGATTAAGTCCCATTTTCTGACCTCAGCTTGCGAGAGACTGAGTTGTGATCACTGGATTTAGTGCAAAGGGATGCAAAGTTTTCCTCTGGGCCAAAGGGAATGATGAAGGCAAAGCAGCTTCAGCTCTGTGGAGAAAGCAGGTGGGTGTTGGCAGTTGTTAACACCATTAGTCCAGCACAGGCAAATTGCAAATTCACCCCCTTTTGAGAGATCTCTATTCTTCTGTATTTGTTTATGTAAAGGCAGATGCTCCCAGGGCTGGCCAGCTCCATGAAAGTCCTGGCTGCCTTCTCCTGTGAGTCTGGTGAAAACTTCAGAAAACCTGAAACCTGTGGAAATGCAGCACCAAGACACTGGTCATAGTTGATGCCAGTGGTGCAGAACAATTTAAATTAGTTCTATGAAGTTACTCTACTTAGAGGTGTATTTTTTTTGTGCTGAGTAATTGAACGTGGAGAAATTACTCTCCAGGAGAAAGGCTGAGCATGAGACTGTAAAACAGATCATGGAATCAGAATGGTTTGGGTGGGAAGGGACTGTTCAAGGTCATCTAGTCCAACCCCCCTGCACTGAGCAGGGACATCTGCAACTAGAGCAGGTTGCTCAGAGCCCCGGCCAACCTCACCTGCAATGGCTCCAGGGATGGGGCAGCGACCACCTCTCTGGGCAACCTGGGCCAGAGGCTCACCACCCTCAGCATCAAACATGTCTTCCTTCTCTCTAGTCAAAATCTCCCTCTTATTTCACGACCACCACTCCTTGTCCTGTCACAACAGGCCCTGTTAAAAAGTTTCGTCCCCATCTTTTTTACAGGCCCCTTCGGATACTGAAAGGCTGAAACAAGGTCTCCCTGGAGCCTTCTCTTCCCCAGGCTGAACAAGCCCAACTCTCCCAACCTGGCCTCCCAGCAGAGGGTTCCGGCCCTCCCATCATTGCTGGGGCCTCCTCTGGCCCCGCTCCACCAGCTCCATGTCTCTGCTGTGCTGAGGACTCCAGAGCTGGCCCCAGCACTGCAGGGAGGTCTCCCCAGAGTGGAGCAGAGGGGCAGGATCCCCTCCCTGCCCTGCTGCCCACGCTGCTGGGGATCAGCCCAGGAGGACACTGGTGCTGGGCTGTGAGCGTGTGTGCCCAGGCTGTTTGCTGGGTGTGTTTCTGCAACTTTGCTTGTGGCTGCCCTGATGTAACACAACAGGACAAGGGGCCTTTGGAGCAGGGATCAGACCTGCTGACTGATGTCCTCACCTGGAAGAGGGCAGAGGGACCTTTGCTATAGACCTGCTGCCAGATCTTAATCTGGGGTTTCAAAGGCATCGAAGTATCTGCTGGGGTCTGTTGAGAAGTATTTATGAGAATCATCTGCTCCCAGTGCTCCCTGCCCATGCATGTATCCCACGGGGTGCTTGTGAAGATGATGGCATTTGTTCTGTGAGGTGTTCCTCCAGAACATACCCTTGTATTCCTCCAGAATGGAGTGATGTTGAAGTCTCATAAGTGGTTTAACTTAATGCTTTTGCAGTTTTGTGCAGGAGCTTTTGGAAGTGTAACAGGGGGACACTGGCAGAGTTTGGCTGCAGTGCTGGCACCTGCCCCGCTCGCTCCTGAGCCGGGCTCTGCCTGTTCCCCTGCCAGGAGCAGGGCTCATGGTTGTGTTTGCAGCAGTGCTGAGCTGCACCAGTGGCTGCTGCCAGCAGCTTGTACACAGCCTAAGTGTAGCTGAGGTTGGAGGTGTCTCCAAAGTTGACTTTCAGAATGCTTTAAATGCAAACTTGTGGCACAATTCTCTGCTGTTTCAGCGGAGGGTTTCCTACCATTGCTCTGTCTCTCTGAGCATGACAAAGCAGCAGCACTTGCACTGGTGTTGGAAATGGGAGCCCCCTCCTGACCCTGTAGTGCTGCTGCATTGCATAGAAAATGGACAAGTGATCTTGGTAATAAAATGATTTGGATTTGGTCGTGGATTCAAGGAGACTCCTGGAGCCAATGTGCTTACTCATCAGATGACTCACGTCTTAGTCACTTCTGGAATAAGTGCTTCTCTTTTTGGGTGTTTCCAGAGTGGCATGAGGAGAGATGAGCTTTAAGTTTCTACCTCCCCCTGGGATAATTTATTTTTTTTAAAGTATCTAAAAAAAGAGTGGTTGTGGGAGGGAAGATATTACAGTCAAATCAAGATCTTTAGAAAGAGTGTGATGGGATCCTCTTTGGACAGAAGAGGAAACTGCTCTACCTGGCAAGAAAGGTGCTTCCCAGGAGCTTGTCCTGAATTCTACAGCATTATGAGACTTTTAATTGTTTTGTTCTTCGCTTCCTGGTCGGGCAGAGTGATCTCATGCCTCAAATCAGACTTCTCAAACTTTATTCTCAGGGTGCTCAGGTGAGTCCATGTTGTGGGTAGGCGCAAGTCTGAGCCTATTCTCAAATTCCTGTCCCACCAGCAGTACATAGAAGCATCCTTAGATAGAAGATGGCCCCTGAAACTCACACGATTGCTGTGCAAATAAAACCCTGCTGTTCTCGATTGGGTTTATATATAATTATATCTTTTCATTACCAAAACATTGAGAAAGTTGACTTGAAACCTGATGGTTCAGAAATGTGCATGTGTTTAAGCAAGTGCATAGAAAAGCTGAGAACCTGGGGAAACAAGGAAAAATTGCTTTGTTAATCCACTGTGAACTATAGAGCAAATAACCTGGGATTTGTTTTTTTGCCTTTTTTTCTTATCTTCCTTCTTTCTAATCTCACAGTCATTGTGCCACAAATCTCACGTAGATTATTCCTGGTCTCACCAGGTTCCTGATGAATCCATCAGGTGTGCTCAGGGTGGCACAGAGTGATCTCTGTCTGTCTTGGCTTGTGTAGCTGGGCAGCAGCCCAAGTGGGAGCCATTGAAGGGAGCCATGTGAGGCATTGCTGCCTTAGGCCTGGGCTTTGCTAAGCTGGATGTGGTTAAATTCTTGTCAGTGCTTCAGGTGTTGAAAATGGGGATGCACTGACTGTCAGTCACAGGTCTGTAAGCTTGACTCCAGTGCAGGCATTGTGAGTTCTGTCAGGAACAAAGATGTGGCGTTGTTATAAAAAATGATGCTGGAATTACTCTTACAATGGTTGGTTCAGTTATAGGAAGAGCACAAAGACAAATGGGAGGTTGTCCCCCCCCTCTGCTCTGCCCTGGCAAAGCCGCATCTGGAGTACTGAGTCCAGTTCTGGGCTCCCCAGTTTCAGAGAGACAGGGAGAGAGTCCAGTGGAGGCTACAAGGATGATTAAGGGACTGGAATATCCCTCTTACAAGGAAAGGCTGAGACCCCTGTGGCTGTTTAGCCTGGAGAAGAGAAGGCTGAGAGGGGATCTGATCAATGTTTATCAATATCTGAAGGGTGGGGATCAAGAGGCTGGGGCCAGACTCTTGTCAGTGGTGCCCAGTGACAGGACAAGGGACAATGGGCACCAGCTGGAACCCAGGAGGTTCCAGCTGAGCAGGAGGAGAAACTTGTTTGGTGTGAAGGTGTTGGAGCCTGGCCCAGGCTTTCCAGAGAGGTTGTGGAGTCTCCTTCTCTGGAGAGATTCCAAAGGGGCCTGGACATGTTTTTGTGTAACCTGCTGTGGGTGACCCTGCTTTGGCAGGGGGGGTTGGATGAGATGATCTCCAGAGGTCCCTTCCAAGCCCACCATGCTGAGATTCTGTGAAATGAAGTAGCCAGAAGTTGGGAATCGGAAATTTGGGATTCTCTAGGGAGCACTGCAGAGCTGTCTTCGTGACCCTGAGCAAGGGTGTCACTTCCAAACTCCTCTCTGTGAACATCCTTTTGGCCCTTGGTGAATAGGAACCAGCTGTAGAACAGGAGCAGGGCAGGGCAGGGGACGGGCACTATGTAAATGAGAATTTCCCATTGAAATGTGTGAGGCTACAGTTTCAAAAACAGGAAGCTGGAGAATAGGGTTTTATTGTTAAACAGAACTGGTGAAAGGAAAGCCAAAAATAGTTTTCTTACAAGTGTCCTTTGTCAGATACTAGAGAATAATTTACAAGCTTGTAGGTTTTAAGGTCTCCAGTTGTCCCTGCTGGATCTCCTGGGTCACAAGCGTGGAGCATTTTAGCAGCAGCCCCTTCTGGAGAATTCAAGTCAAGGGAAATTTATCACTTCATGATAAGTTTTCTGGTTTGTTTTGCCTCTTGTAATTGCAGAAGTTGTTTCTTTGTGTTCTCTGTTTTAAAATGTAACTAATTTGCTAAACCTCAAAGGCAAAGGAATTATACTAATACACAACAATATTATTATAATAATGAATGCAAATGTTAGTGATTTGTTGGAGTTACTGCCCAGAAAGTTTTCCAGACCAGGTTAGCTCACGTGTAGAGAATGCAGCTAAAGCTGTAGATAAAGCTGCCTCCAAGGGGGTTATCTCTGTGGGTTTGTTCTTCATCTCAGAGTTTAGTTGATGATATTGAGTGTTTCTGGCATCCCTTTCCAAATGAGTGTGTGTGTGCCTGCAGGACATCAACAAGCAATTAGGAGAGCGCAGGAGATGACCATGATCCCTGCCCCCGAGGACCTGTCCTGGGCCCCAGTGGCTGCAAAGCAAATGGCCACGGTGGGTTAGGGCTGGAGAGGGACCAGAGGAGAGGAACAGAGCAGGAGCTGCTGGAGCATCATCAGCCTGTGATAGGAACAGCAATTTTGGAAGACTCAACTGGAACATGGCTGATCTGTGAGACCTTCCCCCAGCCCTCTGCCACCCCACAGCAGGATAATCATAGAAGGTTTTAGTCTGGAAGGGACCTCTGGAGGTCATCTGGTTCAACCTCCTTACACAAGTAGAGACAGCTCTACCTAGGGCAGGCTGCTCAGAGCCCCATCAAGCCTGACCTTGAATGACTCCAGGGATGGGGCCTCCACCACCTCTCTGGGCAGCCCATTCCACTGATCTATCACCCTCAGATTAAAGAACTTTTTTCTAATATCCGATCTAAATCTTTCCTTTCCTAGCTTAAGCCATTACTCCTTGTCCTATCATTACAAATCCTTTTGAATAGATCCTACTCCCCATGTCTTGGGTGCAAGCAGCTGGAAGCTCCTCACTCGCTGTGTGGCATGACATGGGGCTCAGGCTGGCTGGTTGTGCTGCACTTGTGCAGGTGGAAGGAAGAAGCTGGGTAGAGATGGACCTCATCTGGTAGGATAGATACAATGGGAATTATGTGCCCTGCTTCCTTGTTGTGAGTCCTGCTAGTCTAGAAGGAGCTGTGAATGCAAGTGTGGAAGAAAATGCTGTTGTCATCCTCCCCTCCTTGGAAAGGAGCCCT
The DNA here is from genome assembly GCA_013401335.1 of Brachypteracias leptosomus. NCBI lineage: Eukaryota > Metazoa > Chordata > Aves > Coraciiformes > Brachypteraciidae > Brachypteracias > Brachypteracias leptosomus. Next base: position 116,905 of record VYZX01000510.1, read on the forward strand.
GGGATGGCTCCAGTGGAACTGGGCGGCTCTCTCGTTTAGACACGTGTGAAACACTCACCCAGACACTCATATGAATATATCCACATTTTTGAGACTGAGATTTTCAGTGTTGTTCACACTTCGGCACATGGGTGTTGTTCCTTCTGGTGTCTCAAGACCACAGTTAAAGTTCAAGTATGTGCTTAAGTGTTTTTCTGGAGCAGGGCCGACATCACCATTACAGAGAGCAGCATCTTGGGAAACTCGGTGGCTTCATACAGACTAATTGTTCTGAGATGCCTCCTGGAAGGTGCTGAGCACCCTGGCTGGGTGCTTTACTACTTTTCTTTCCCCATTGTTACTAGTTTTATTCTTTGATTTCTTTTCCCCTGGCAAGCAGAGCAGGATATCTGAGTAGCCAGAGCAGTGCAGCTGGGCTGCCAGTGACACCAGAGCTGAACCACTGGGATGTCTCAGGGGGCATGGGGTGGCTGATGGGAGCAGGTATTGCTGCCAGTGCCCAGGTTGGTTAGCTTCAGCTTTTCTCTTCTGCCTTGTCTTGCTAGGCATGGGGCAGGCGAGGCTGTGTGATCAATGCCCAAACTGCCTTTGGAACCCACGTCCTATCTTTCCACATGTCTTTACTTGCTATTAAACTGCACAGATCATATTTCCTTCTCCATATTCCTCTTCGACTGTATTTGCCTTTCCCCTGCCTTGAAAATTTTGGCAGCAAACTGCCAAATTCAGGTTTTATTTGGAAGTGGCATAGTTTGCAGTGGAGCCTGGGGCAGGGAGGGCCTGAAAATCCTCTGGAGGCTGATGGCTTCTTGGGTTTTCAAGACATTGTCCTTTGGCTTTGTCTGCTGTGTGCAGATGAAAGGTGCTACAGCCCTAGTTGGGGGCTGGGAAGGGTTTGATTCTGCAGAATGTGCTTGCCAGGGGGTTCACTCCCTCTTCAGCTCCTGTCCCTGCTGACCTGATGGCAGAAACGCCCCCTCTCTGCTTTTCCCTCTCTTCTCATGGCCCTGCAGAAGTGACAGAGCTGTTGGGTGGGTTTGCATCATTTCTAATGTTTCAGAAGGGTCCAGATGGTTGAGTACAATGTGTAGAACCTGTCCTGAGCTGCAGAAAAAGGAGGGACTGCTGTGGTGTCCCAGGGCAGGCTGGACCCCAGCCACGGCTGCTGCTCAGCCCCAGGCTTGCCATGCACAGCCAGGATTGCTGGGGTGCAACTACGATGCCCCGGAGGGGCATTTTCACACCTTTCTTTCCAAATAAAGCTGCACCTGGAAACCTTTGGTGGTCCTTTGGTGCTGCAATGCCTTTTTCATGCTCTGACAAATGCTGAGGTTATCATCAGCCTACATTTCTGGAATAGCATTGCAGTGACTCCAAAGAACAGCCTTCTCCTCAGCAGCCTTTCCTAGTGGCTGGATAATCTCCAGTCATTGACCTTGGGGCTTCGGAAGTGCATTTTGGCTTAAAAGAGCTAAAGCTTAAGGCTTCAAAGGAATTGGGAAGCCTGCTACCCTTTAAATTTCCAAGCAGGGGTGTGTTATGTGGGCACAGGCAATAATGGCAGGGGTGGTTTACCTGCTTCTGACTCCTGCAGGGTCTGTGCTCATCCCCTGGAGCCTGTGCCCTCTGTACAGAGCCTCTGCTGCTGCCTTTGATTTTGTGCAGGTTAACTGAGGCTGTGTTTGCAAGTCCTGGGATTTCTAGAGATGTGAGGGTTATCAGAAGATGGGAGTTATCCATGTGGAAATACAGCAAATACTTTGAGCTCTGAATTTGAAGTCCACTTGTCTTGTAGTGTTCACCGCTTTCTGTCTTGCCCTCTGTGCTTGTTCTGTGCTTTGCCTTTTGCCTTGGGATATGCACATTGGTGGAGTTGATGAAGACTTTCAGCTCATGGACACTTGGAGGTGGGTGCTGAGATCATTTCCCTGGTTAAATTTCTTTGCAGAGATCACCTTGAATAGAAATCTCTGCCCGTATTTGAACTGCTGGGAAGAAGAAAGCTGGCTGTGTTCTGGGCTGTGTGTTTTATTGTAGCTGGAAATTAATGTTTTTTAAATGCTGGAAAGACTTCTCACTGCAGCTGGCTTACAGAGCTGAGCAACTCGATATGTATATCCTGAACTACCTCAGATCTCTCAAAGGCAACCAAAAGCTTTTCCCTTATCTGGGAGGCAGACAAACCTCTAAGACCAACATGTGTAAATATGAACGTATCCTGCCCGGTGGCCTGTTCGTTTATTGTGGATGCTTTTGAGAAAACACTAAGTAGTGCTGCTCTGTGCTGTGAGGTCTGAGGCTGGCAAAAGTATCTGATGCTGAAGTACTTTACTGTGTTGATGATCACAGAACCATGGAATAGTTTGGGTGGGAAGGGACCTCTCAAGGCCATCTAGTCCAACCCCACTGCAGGGAGCAGGGACATCTGCAACTAGAGCAGGTTGCTCAGAGCCTCCAACCTAGAATGGTTCCAGGGATGGAGCATCAACCACCACCCTCAGCATCAAAAATTTCTCCCTTCTCTCTGCTCTAAATCTCCCTCTTTTAGTTGAAAATCATCACTCCTTGTCCTGTTGCATCAGGCCCTGCTAAAAAGTCTGTCCCTATCTTTCTTATAGGCCCCCTTTAAGAACTGAAAGGCTGCAATATAATCTGTTTTCTAGATATATTATCTATTTCCCAGATCCCACTTGGCTGCTCCTAAACTCTTACCAGCATTGTTCTGCAATGATTTGCTTTTCTGTCATTGAATTCTTGCAGCAATAGGAAATCTGAGCATCCATGAGCACCTCAGGAGCAGGGTTAACCACAGCAGTTGCCGTGGAAGGTGCTATTGGGTGCATGGGAGGAGGCAGGCAGGATGAAGAAACATGCTGTTGAGATAAATAAGTTGGAGAGGAGGAAAGCAGTGGCCTGGAAGTGGGGAGGGTGCTGCTGGGTGCCAACGTGCAGCTGTGGGCTGAGACTCTGCTGCTGGAGCTGCAGCCTGACTGCACAATTCCAGGTTGCTTCTTCCCTCCTCCTTCACTTATTAATTTATAATGTATATCGTGAGCTCTGCTGAGGAAGCAGGATGCTGCTCAGGCTCAGGGGACCTTGCTGCAGACTTTATCCCCAAAATTCAGGAATTTGAGCAGAACAGTTGCAGGTTGAGCTGGCAGCATTCATGGGTGGAAAGCCCTCGGTTTGTTTATAGCCTGTGGAGGTTTGATGCAGAGCACTGGAAGCAATGCTGCCTAACCTGTTTTTTATGAGACTTCTGTCAACTTCTCCTGGCAGGAGGAGGGTGGAGTGTCTTCCTCTCTGCTCCTCCTTTCTGCAGCTTTTGAGCCCAGTTGGGCAGAGGAGGAACACTCAGAGGTGTGAGATTCCTTCGTGTTGGCAGCAGTAGGGGATGGGGCCAGAGGAAAGCTGGAGGACGTCTCCACCTGTGTAAAGGCCTGGTGGAGGCAGGCAGTAAAAGAGGTAGAGGTAGATTTTCCCAGTGATGCCCAGTGAACAGAGCAGAGGCATGGGCACAAACTGAATTATATTCAAAGAGGAAAAAACCCTTTTCTTTGCTGCATAGCAGGCAGCTGAGTGGAGGCTGCCATCCTTGAACAAAGTTGCCTTGCAAAGGGGGCAGGGAGGCTCTTCCTGGTGGCTGGTGGAAGGTGGGTACAGCTCTATATGATGCATGGTCCTTGTGGCTTCTGGTCCCTGGTTTAACATGTGAGCAGCTGCTGCAGGCTCCTGGTCACTCCCTGGTGCAGGAGGGACCACACAACCCCGCCATGGAGCAACCCCAGGAGATCAGCCATTGCTTCTGCTTGTTTTCTGTTCTTCAGGGTCACAGATTGGTGGTGGGTGCTGCTTTGCCTGGTTGGCAGCCTCCCCTGCTTTTCTGGAGCCTTTGCTGCAGGCTGGGCTTATGGGGCTTAAAACCCAGACCTTACACTAAGACCAGGGGGCAGATGCCATGTCCTGTGTCTGTCCGGGCAAGCCTGGGCACATGTTCACTGCTGTGCATTGTGTTTTCAGTGATTATATTCCCTTTTCTTTCTCTCCATGCCCCAAGAGATGCTTTCTGCAGGCTGCTGGGCCCAGGGTCTGTTTGATGGCTCTGTCCTGCTCTGTAGCCAGCACTGCAGCAATTGCAGTGGTTGAGAGACAGGCTGGATTTGAGTGCTCAGTTCTGCTCCCATGAGATCAGAGGGGATTTGGCTGTTATGGAGGGTTGAGCCTTGCCCTTGCACACTGCTGTGCTCTGCAGGTCTTCTCAATTTCTTCGTTTGTATCATCTTCTGTGGCAATTTTCAGGTATCATTACAGGCTGAAGCAGAAGATGGCTCATATGAGACCAATTCCTTTCCCTTACAACACTTGCGACTTTTTTTTTTTTTCCTTTCACTTGCTATTTACCTCACCATGGTACAGCCATTTCAAAAGTCATTATTGCAATGAAGACCCTAAATATTAAAGGCTCCCTCATTCTGAGGGAGTTATTTTGCTTATGAATCAACGAGGTCTGGCTCCTGCCTTGCTTGTTAATATTTTACAAATATTCTAAACCTTTCAAACTTGCTGTAATCTGACATTCTCAGTTATTTTTTAAAGCATCTTCTTGCTGGCTGTTTAAATGCTACCTCCAGCAAGCTGTGTTCCCTACCAATGCTGCCCCCTCTCCTGGGGATCACTGCCTCTCAGCTCAGCAAGTGACAGCAGCCCTCACATTTCTTCCTCCTCCTCTTCCTCCTTCTTCTCCTCCTCATCCCTGCTCAGGTTCAGCCCCAGCAGCCTGCTCTCTCCACTGCACAAAAGCTGTGCTGACCCTACAAGGAACCTCTGTGTGAGTTGGTGTTGCCCATGCACACCTCTGCAACCTCAAGCCCAGACAGCATGTGCCCCTATCGGTGGTGGCCAGAAAGCTGCTTTCCCTGGGCATGGTGCAAACTGCATTTGGGGTATTTCCTGCACTCTTGGTGGGTATTGGATGAGGAGGTTGGTGTAGGGAGGCTCCAAGGTCTGAGCCAGTGTTGGCTAAGGGCCAGACGGGAGCATGTACAGGAGCAGCTTTGGAAATGGAAGTCTCCTGAGTTTTTGCTGTCTTTTTGATATCAAACTGAGTGGTTCAGATGTTGTTCAGGCTGTGTGTCTGCATTAACGAGCCCAGTTCCTTCATGTTGCTTTCCCTAGGGTCACTTGGAGGTAGGACAGGCTATCGAGAGTGGTTAGGACCTGCTGGGACATCCTCTGCATGGTCACACAACACAACTGGGCTCAATGTTCTCTGCCCACACCGACCTCCTCCACCCTCCCATCCTTCAGGGGCTGACATCAGGCTGGCACAGTGGTTGAGGTCCTTTCCTTGCAAGGCTTTTTTGTCCCTTGTCACAAGGGCAAATGGGATTTGTTATAATCTGAGCCCAGGTTGTCTGCAGGGACGGTGTGGACGTGTGGGGTTGGGTGCTGGGATGTGCTGGGTTTGTGCTTGCTACTGGGATGTTGCAGAGATGGAGAGTTGAAGCATCATTGCAAGCAAAACCTGCAGGACGTGGGCTGAGTGCCTCTTGTTGGCTGTTCCCTCTGCTTTCCTGGCTGTGATTTGCAAAATAAACCCACCTCCAATGCTCATACACTGCTGAACAGCTTTGAAAGGTTAAAGCAGAACCAAGTCTCATATCAGAAACAGTATTTCTCGTATCAGCACTAGTGTGTGCAGGCTCCTATCAGCACCAGTGTGGCCAGCAGGACTCAGGCTGGGATTGTCCCCTTGGACTCAGCACTGGGGAGGCCACACCTCAAATCCTAGGGTCAGTTTTGGGCACCTTAATACAAGAAAGACATTGAGGGGCTGCAGTGGGTCCAAAGAAGGGCAACAAAGCTGGGGAAGGGTCTGGAGAACAAGTCTTATGAGGAGCAGCTGAGGACTTGGGGTTGTTTGGTCTGAAGAAGAGGCTGAGGGGAGACCTTACTGCTCTCTGCAACTCCCTGAAAGGAGGTTGTAGAGAGGTGGGTGCTGGTCTCTTCTCACAAGTAGCAAGTGATAGGACAAGAGGAGATGGCCTCAAGCTGCATCAAGGGAGATTTAGGTTGGACATTAGGAAAAAGTTTTTGACTGAAAGGGTTGTCAGGCCCTGGAACAGTGATTGGATCTCCATCCCTGATGTGTTTAAAAGTCATGTAGATGTGGTGCTGGGGGACATGGTTGTGGTGGTTTAAACCCTGCCGGGACCGGGCACCACGTGGCCGCTGCCCCCCCACCCCCCGGACGGGAACGGGAGAGGTAGCAAAATACAAACCCTGCGGGTTGAGATAAGGAGAATTTAATACAGCGATGCAAAAGCAACAATCACAACAACAGTAACAGCAACAGGGATAACAATGTACAAAACAAGAGGTATAAAGGTACAGACCGCGTGGATACAGCTACAGACACAGAGCGAGGCAGCCCGGGTGAGACAAAGCCGGCACTGCTCTGCCCGCCTTGAGTACCGGACATGATGTCAGCATGGTATGGAATAGCAACTCCTGGGGAACATTAACCCTATCCTGGCTGAGCCAGGACAATGGTTTAGCAGCAGACTTGGTAGAGTAGGGTTATGGTTGAACTGGGTGATCTTAAAGGTCTTTTCCAACTGAAATGATTCTGTGATTCTATGAATATAGTCCTGAAGTGCTGGGGCCTGGGCTGTGGGCCCTGAGTTGGAGCTGACCTATGGATGAGCCACAACCCAGCAACATGTTTTGTTCCCCAAGGCCCCACGGACAGAACCTGGCCCACCTGTGTGAGGCCACAACTGCCCCCAGGTGATTGTGATTGGGGTAGTGAGCGAGGCTAGAGATAGATCAACCAGGAACCAGATCATTCTGGGAAGAAGCAGGAGCAGAACCAGTTGGAGAGAAGCAAGAAGGAGCTGATCAGTTTTGAGTTCTTGGAGAAGAAAGTTCCTGCTGGGGTCACTTGCTGAGCTCTCTCTCAGTGCTGTGTTCCCCCTTGGCTGATTTGAGATGGAGAAGAGCAAACAGATGAAGAATAAAAGATGAAGTCATGCTGAGGGGATGTTGCTGAGTTTGATGTTAGCCTGAGGAAGATGAGAGCTGGCAGCACAAGTCCAGCATCATGGTGTGATGCCCACAGGTCTCACTGAGCTTCTCTCTGCTCTAAAACATGGCAGCCAAGCCTATTGTATAAAGGTAGCTTGTAACCAGTGTTTAAGCACAACTCCTCTTGGATTTGTTGGGGTCGTCCCACTGAAGCCATGGTTAAAATGTGCCAACGGAGCTGTACCCAGGCAGAACCTGTCCTGGCAGGGCTCCTGTGTCACCAGCACTATCTGGAGTGTTTAATGCTAATACCACTTAGCTTTGGCACTCCTCAATGTTTTCTTGTTACAGGAATTTCCTTAAGTAGAAACTTTATTTCTTCAGAGTAATTTTTGGTTGATTATTGCTTATATATGCAATTAGTGTAATTGCATCTGATTATGCAGATTTATTTAATCATATAATTAGAAGATGGAGGGATGAAATATAATGCAGTTGGGAAATCTTTTGTAAAACTTCCAGTGCTCAGTTCTCTGCACAGAGTGGTTGTTCTCTTGTGTTGTAAGCTGGGAGACAGATTTTAGTTCAGCATCATGGCTAGTTTCAAAATATATTTAAAATGTGTTGTTAATTGTTCTTAAAATTGATTATGTGCCTTCGTGGTGTGAATGTATATAATTTTACTTCTTAGATGTTAATATCAAGAGCTCACTGCTGAGCTCAGCTCTGCTGTCTCACATCTGCACCCAGGGACAGGAAAGCATCAATCCTACATCGCACCCAAGCCCTGGATCCTTTCTGCAGCCAGGATCTCTGATGGGGAAGAGAGGGAGAGGAGGGCAAGCATGGATTGATGGGTCCTAGGAGTGCTCATTGTCATGGAATCATTAAGTTTGGAATGGACTTCTAAGATCATCCAGTCCAACCATCAACCCAACACAACCGTGTCCTGAAGTGCCACGTCTACACCTTGTCTGTAGCTCAAGGGCTGAGCTGGCCCTGAAATCCGCTTTGAGAACACCCTGGTAAGGGCTTAGCAGGAGGAGGTAGAAACTGTGCATTTTCCAGCCTGTGGTCTGGGGATATCTGTTGTTGTTCAAGCAATCTGGCAGGAGCAGGGGCCTGAACCTGCTTTTCAAATTTCTCGCACAGTGCTTGAGTTGCAAAAACTCCTGTTCTTTGTCATCCAGTGGTTACTGTTAAAGCTGTGCTCAGAGCTTCACAGGAGTAATCAAAGCTCCTCGCTTCTCTGATCTAATTCTCAGCTGTGGCACAACAGCCAGGCTTGCTGCCAGCAGCTGGGGAGAGGAGAGGGGAAGGTATGAGGATGATTACAGCAGGATCCAGTGATTTCCCAGCAGGACACGGCTGGCTGTGTGCTGAAACAAGAGCCTCGTAAGCTGCAGGGTAAAGCACACGTGGTGTGTATGCAAAAAACCCAAATAGTTTATTCTTAGTTATTATTTGGGCTGTGTTAATGTCTCCTGGTTCTAGTTAGGGCTCTACCAAAAGTGATAACCCTCTTCCCAGCGAGAACACAGTCCAATTGGCTGGTCTGGTGTGTATCAGATCTGATTATCTCTGCAGGGGCTGTGGGGATTGGCTTTCTTTTGGCTTCACAGAGCTGCAGCTTCTCATCATTCTTCACCACTTATTTTGAGCTGCCTTTCAGCCGGTGTCTGAAAGGGGTTTTCAGAGATGCCAAGAAGCTCGTGTGCTTCTCCGAGGCTGGAGTGGAGGTGGGCAGAGGCACCTTTAGGTGCCCTGCTGGGTGTGTTGGAGATGAGCAGAGCTGGAAGGAAGGTCAGTGTGCTCTGGGTTGAATTGCTGCATCAAAGATGGAGACTGAGAGAGTTGGGGTTGTTCAGTCTGGAGAAGAGAAGGCTCCGAGGGGACCTTCTTGTGGCCTTCCAGGATCTGAAGGGGGCTACAAGAAAGCTGGGGAGGGACTTTTTAGGCTGTCAGGTAGTGGTAGGACTAGGGGGAATGGATCAAAACTAGAGGTGGGGAGATTCAGATGAGACGTTAGGAAGAAGTTCTTCCCCAGGAGGCTGGGGAGACACTGGCACAGGTTGCCCAGAGAGGTGGTGGAAGCCCCATCCCTGGACATTTTGAAGGCCAGGCTGGATGTGGCTGTGAGTAACCTGCTCTAGTGGGAGGTGTCCCTGCCCATGGCAGGGGGGTTGGAACTAGATGATCTTTAAGGTCCCTTCCAACCCTGACAATTCTATGATTCTGTGATTCTAAAAATGAGCCCTCTGACTGTTCTCCCACCGCAGCAGTGAGACCCATAAGTGGCTGGATCCTTAGATCTGAAGAGCCGTGTGTTGCAAATCACTTTGTGCTTGTGAGTCTTGTGGCAGCTCAGAGGTTGCTCCTGTTCATGGCAGTGGGACACAAGCTCCTCCTCAGCTTCTCCAGAGTGGAGGTGTCAGAGCGAGCTGGCTGGGTTGTGGGGAAGTGCCTCCCTCTGAATAAAAAGTCGATGGGATGAGGTTAGGAGTGTGGAGATACCTCCCTTGGGTCAGGGTAGGGGACTAATGGTGAGTGCTCCAGGGGAGACTCCAGGATGGAAATAATTATAGGCTGGATTGCTTGGTGTGGGGAGACAGCTCAGGCTCTGAAAGGAGCTTGCTGACCTAATATTTCAAAAATGTCTTTCAAGGAGCTGTTCAGGACTTGGCAGCCCAGCCCAGGACTTGCTGCTTCTCTCCTTAAAGGGAGTTTCTGGTGCTGGTTGACAGCAGTCAGAGCAGATTCTTCATCCTGGCTGTGCTGCTGGGGGGGATCATCCAAAGGAAACTAATACAAGCCCAGAGGGATTCAAGCTGGGGCTGGGTGTGCAGCCCCAGGGCAGCACCTGAGCTGAAGGATGATGGTGTGATGGATGGAGATGAGGCCCCTCTGCAGGGAGCCTCTCCTGCTACAAGGCTGCCTGCACCATTTGGAAAACCTGCCCCATCCCTGACCTTGCTGGTGTGTATTAGAGCAGCAGACTAAAGCCTTCTGTCATCTTTGGGACCTCACTTTGTGAGAGTGCCTGTGGGTCTTGATGTGGTCAAGAGGCACTTAACAGATGTGGCCTTCAAACAGGGTTTCAGTGTGATGTCCTTGCCGGTCCCCGTGCTGGTGTGGAGAGCACCATCCATCCTTGAGAAGTCTCCAACCCTGAGCAGCAGCACCATTGCTGCCTGAACCCTTTCCATTATAGTCATTATTCACTGAGACTTGTTCTGCAAAGGCCCCTGGAGCTTCAGCACGGGGCAGATGTGTCTTCAGACAGAAAGGGGAAGCAGGACAAGGTGAGCTGAGGGCAATGTCATTCCTCTGAACCTGGGAACTGTGACAGACAAAGCTCTAAAGTCACTTTTCTGGGTAGCCTGGAGCAAAATCAGGAAATGAAGCTGGATTTGGTGAATCCTGGGACCTTTTACCTCCCTGTCCTTCCTCATAGGAACATTGCTAGCTGGCCAAACAGGTAGACCAAGCAATAAACTAGATTCACAATTTATTTTTTTTAAAACAATACTTTAATGAGCAGTCAAACTAATTGCATTTGCTCATCTCCCCCTCCCACCTACAATACAGAGATTGTCTACAGAACCAGATTCCTTTCAGAAGGGTTTTCTGGACCCTGCTCTGCTCGGTGCCTGTCTGGGAAGCATGTGCAGCTGTTTGATAAGTAGATTGTGAAGAGCAGCCTGTCTGCAGCAGGGGATAACTGCTGGGGAAAATGGTAAATAAAATAAGTGTAAGTAAATTAATTTTGCTCATATAAGCTAGTTTGCAGCTTTAGTTCCCATCTGCAGCATAATCCTGGGATCCACAGCAGGAGGTTAGTGTAGGGGGGATCAAGCTGGTGGCCACGTGAGGAGCAGTGAGAAGCTGCTCAGGAGAAGGTGGTGGTGGTGGGATCACTGGGGGCTTCCCATCCCAGCAAGGTGTGGTTGTGTTACAGCCCAACAAACGGAAAATCCACCCTTGATTTTGCCTCATGGATGTAAAGAATTGCCTTTTGTGATGAGTTTTATGCACAGTAAGACTGGTCTGTACTCAGCTGATTGGCTTGCTCACAAACCATTGCTTTCCAATACACTCTTGGAGGATTTATCAGTGAAAAGGAATCCTTCAAAACAGCAGAGCCTGAACCAAAGCCCAGCTTGGCAGAGGAACAATTATTTTCCTTTAAGCCTTGCTGGATTTTTTTAGCATGTTTTAGCAGCTTTATATTGTTGTGATGCTACATGGGTCTATTTGTATTGATCGGCCAAAATGATTTATGGGATTCATCTTAAGTTTATCTACTGAAGGTGCCAATTAGCTGAAGCTTTGTTGTGCAGCCTGGGCTGTGGGTTAGAGCAGTGCTAGTGTGGGGCTGCTTGCTAGGGGCTGGCACTCCTGGGTGCCCACTCTGGGCAGGGAAGGGCTGTGCAGGTGGGTGACACCAGCGTCACTGGTTGCTGGGAACCTTCTGCTCTTCCCAGTGCTTCTGGCTTTTTTTTCCACATTGGCTGAGCAGTGAGACACCCAAGTGTTCCACCCAGGTGGATGACTTGTGGCCTTTCGGCTGCTGTGCAGCAACACAGGCAGATGCTTTCCTCTCCTCATTCCTGCATGTGGGGAAAACCTCGTGGCAGGAGCAGGGAAGCTGGGGAAGCTGCAGTTTTCGGTTGCAGGTTGATTTTCTTTTTGATGCTCCCTAGGAGTGAGGGGAGCCCTGACTGTCCAGAAGCTAAAGCTGCTGCAAGGAAAGGCCTTGGGTTTGTTTCTCTGTAGGCAGAGAAGGTCTGGTTGGGGAATGCTCTTCACTCTGAGGGTGCTGAGACACTGGCACAGGTTGCCCAGGGGGGGTTGTGGATGCTCCATCCCTGGAGATGTTCAAGGCCAGGTTGGATGGGGCTTTGAGCAAACTGGTCTAGTGGGAGGTGTCCCTGCCCATGGCAGGAGGGGTTGGACCTAGATGATCTTTGAGGTCCCTTCCGATACAAACCATCCTATGATGACCAAACCATCCAGAGAGAGCAGGGTAGGCGCAGGCTTGTGATTGCCTTGACCTGATATTCCTAAGTCAACTCAGAAGCTTTCCAAGTGCAAACGTCACGAGTTTTTTTACAGACAAGCCCTCCGTGGGCTTCCTACAGATGTGTTCCAAAGGACAGGGTCATTGCTGGGGCAGTGCAGGGCTGCAGCTGGATTTCAAGCTGGAAGCTGGATTTTGGGGAGCGGGGAGGTCTGGCAGAGGGGAAGCTTGTGCTGCTTTGCTGGTGGGTTTGTGGGACCACGTGTGGTATGTGCTGGGCTGAACCTGCATCCCTTCCCTTGCTGCCTGGAGCCACCTCCAGGGCCTGCAGCCTGGCTCTGGCAGGGATTGCTGCTTTGGGATTGAAGGGTCTACACAGAGTTCTAATAAAAGCTTTTAAAGCTGCTCTCACCTTTTGATTACTGTTTTGGGTGAGTGACACTTCTGCCAGTTTGTTTTGTGCAGAAAAGTCAGGAGAAGGGGGGAGCTGATACCTAGGAGGAGGTGAACAGTAGGGTGTGGGGAGGGCTGTGTTAGATCTGGATGTTTCCCTTCCATGACACCAAGGTCCCAGCTTGTCCCCTGTGACTGTCACACAACCTAGGGTGAAGCCTCCTGTTCAGATTCTTCTCTAGTTTCCTTATCAATATAAAAGATCCCTGAGCTTGGCTGCTGCTCTTGTGCAGGGGGCTCAGGAGGTCTCCTCTCTCTGCAGCAGACCTGAGCTGTGTTTCACTGAGCATCCTTGGGCAGCTTTGGGCCAGGCTCAACCTTTGCTCCGTGCTCCTTGATGAGGGTGTTGTGAGTGTTCCAGGCTGGGTGGGCCCTTTTAAACTCACTCACCCCAACCCTTCCTCCTGTGAATTAAACGTAGCCAGTGTGAAAACAAGGTGATGCAAGTGTCACCTGCCTCGCAGGGATTTTCATGCACAACCTGCTTTGCATGTGGAGAACCAAAGGTTGCAGTATTTCAGAGCTAAGCTCATGCTGAAATCCGCTGGATACCAGCCAGGATGCTGCAACTAAAGCTAAATTCTCCTCCAGTGCCCTCAAACCAGGCAGTGGGATGAGAGAATTCACTGCCCTGGAATACTGTGTCCGGTTCTGGGCCCCTCAGTTCAAGAAGGACATGGAACTGCTGGAGAGAGTCCAGTGCAGAGCCAAGAGGATGATGAAGGGAGTGGAACATCTCCCTTATGAGGAAAGGCTGAGGGAGCTGGGTCTCTTTAGCTTGGAGAAAAGGAGACTGAGGGGTGACCTTATTAATGTTTATAAATATGTTAAGGGAGAGTGTCAGGAGGACAGACCTAGGCTCTCTTCAGTGGTATCTAATGACAGGACAAAGGGCAATGGGTATAAGCTGGAACAGAGGAGGTTCCACATAAATATGAGAAGAAACTTCTTCCCAGTGAGGGTGACAGACACTGGGCCAGACTGCCCAGGGAGGTTGTGGAGTCTCCTTCTCTGGAGACATTCAAAGCCTACCTGGACGTGTTCCCGTGTGACCTGCTCTAGGGGATCCTGCTCTGGCAGGGGGGTTGGACTAGATGATCTTTGAAGGTCCTGTCCAACCCTAACAGTCTGTGATTCTGTGATTCGTCCTGCAGCACTGGCTCTTGAGGGGTAATTATGGGGTGGTGGACACGTGCTGCAGAGGAGCCTTTCTGCTCTGTGCTGTGCTGGGAAGCCTGAGATCTCTTTTAAATTGAGACTGAAATTAGTGTCCAAGAAATAGTGATTTTATTCAGCAGTTTTAGATTTGTATTGCATTTTTGTGTTCCCCAGGTCTTTTCTGAAGGAAAAGCTGATTCTCACATGCTGGTAATCATTAAGTGGGGTTGATTTGCAACTTAATATAACTTTTATATGTGGTTAACGTGTGTGTTTGCACACAGGCTGTGCTGGTGGGGGGCAGGCCTGACCCTGGAACCAGACTTGCTTTTCAATTCTGCCTTTGCTGTTGACTTTGTTGCAAATAACAGAGTGTGGAAGTCACCAGCCATGGCTTGGCTTCCAGGCCATTTGGTGACACTCTCCAGGGCTTACAGGGCAACAGGGAGACTACTGTGGAGCCCTGAATCATAAAATCTTTTAGGCTGGAAGAGATCTTTAAGATTGAGTCCAACCATTAACCCAGCTCTGCCAAGTCCACCACTGAACCGTGTCCCTCAGCACCACATTTATATGGCTTTTAAATTCCTCCAGAGATGGGGACTCCACCACTGCCCTGGGCAGCCTGGGACAGCCCTTCACAACCCTTTCAGGGAAGACACTTTTCCTCATGTCCAACCTAAACCTCTCCTGGCAGAAAGTGAGGCCATTTCCTCGTGTCCTATCACTTGGTTCTTGGGAGAAAAGCCCAACCCCTCTTGGCTCCAACCTCCTTTCAGGGAGTTGTCAAGAACAAGATCTCCTCTTTTCTCCAGGCTCAACACCCCCAGGTACCTCAGCCACTCCTCACAGGACTTGTTCTCCAGACCCTTCCCCAGCTTTGTTGCCCTCCTCTGGCCACGCTCCAGCCCCTCAGTGTCCTTCTTGGAGTGAGGGGCCCAATCCTGACCCCAGTGTTCAAATTGTGGCCTCCCCAGTGCCCAGTACAGGAGAACATACTGTGTAACTGGCTGTGGATTTGCTGTTGTGCACATTGGGTTTGGATACATACCAGCAGTTCGTATAAATAAGAATTCAAGAGGTCAAAAGTTTGACACTTTACTCTCAGGTTGTAAACAAGCTGCATTTCTTCCTTTATTGTAATCTCTGGTTGACTGATGGTCTGGCCACAGAAGAAGTAGTTCTCTTTAGCTGTGTCACTTGTTGCACATCAGATAAGATTTCATCTTTATCACTTCCATATCTAGCTTGTTGCTTAAGCTTCCCTTTCTTTTTGAGTGTTTGCAACTTGTTTACAGCTTGCCAATGTTTTGTCTTTGCTTTCTTTCCAGTTGGAAGAGAGGTGGGATTCTTGGTCATGTTTGAGTGAACACTGTTCTTTAGTTTACCTCTGTCTTTCTTTTTAGGTATCTCCTGGGGAGCTCCCTCCGTGCCACGTGCTGTCTGGGAGTGCCAGCATCACAGCTCTCTGCAGTGCTATCTGAGCCTGGACAAACTGGACACAGCAATGGGGGACTCTCCAGCCAATGCCATGGATGGGACCATAGACACGTGCTGCAAAGACACACAGACTGAGCTGGCAGAACGTGTAGCAGCCATAGACATGGCTGTTGGCCCAGACAGGAGTGACGAGAATGGTGAAGACAACACTGAAGAAAATGATGCAGTCTTTTCTGATAACATAAAAGACATCCAAAGAAATGGAGTCAACAGTGATGGGGGAACGAATGAACTGCTGCCTTCCCAGCGGGCAGAAGATGCTCAATGGAGGCACGTTCCCAAGAGACCTCCCTCTAGACCTGTCCTATCAAATAGGAAGTTGTCTCTTCAGGAAAGATCATCAGGAGCTTATTTGTCTTCTAGCAACGCTCCAGGTTATGGTGCTTATGCCACGGGGCCATCCCCACGTATCATGAGGAGACCAACCATAGAGTCCAACCGGGTCTCCATATCAGATTCTGAGGTAGGCACCTTCTCCCCTGTAATTGTGGTGTTAAGGTAAGTCCTTCTTAACTGGCAATGGGAGTCTGCTCTCTTTTGGAGCAGGAGATCTGAAAGCACTAAAGGGAAGAAAATTCCTGAACTTGGGGATTGTATTTGGAATGACCAAACACCTTTGTGCCAATCGCCCAGACCTCTGCTGGCTGTAGTTCTGGTCCTGACATGGGCTCCCTCAGCCCTCTTCTGTCTAACATAGTCCCATGGACAAGGCAGAGCCCTGTTGTGGAACACCCAGGAGGCCTGTCAGGCTGCCCAGAGAAAGGGCTGAGCCCAAACAGCTTTGCTTTTGTGTCCCTGCTCTGTGTCCTTTGGGAGTTTATCAGTCACAGCAGCTTTGCTGATGGTATTTTATGGATTTAAGCTTCTGGAGATTATGGAACCCCTATTGTGATTTGCTATTATGGAAGGCATGATTTAGTTTTATAAAGAGCTTAAATGCACTGGTGTTTCCTGCTCCTGTCAGGATTCTCCTTTGTCTTTAAAGAGTTTGTAACACGAGGTGGTGACTGAGGGCCGTGAGCCTCCCCTCCTTCAGAGGAGCACTGCAGTGGCTGTGCTTGTTCCTGGTGTCCAGCTTGTGGCTGCTCTCCCAGTACCAGCCCCATCCCTGAGGTGTAATATGCTGTTAGTGGTCAAGCATCTTGCTGGAAGCAGCTGCTGGTTGCAGTTCCCTGTGCTGTGATGTGCTCATGGGGAGGACAGGGAGCAGAGAGAGGGGCTGTTCAGCCCACTCTGCCCAGTAAGATGTTGAGCTTGCAGCACTGCCCATGAAGAGGAGCATGCAGCAGGGCTATCTTGGAAAGCCAGGCATGGCGGAGACTGTTTTCTACAGACTGAATTTTTCTCAGGCATTTGTCTTGTGTTTCTGCTCTTGGAGAATGGGGCAGGGCAGAGTGGGGGTGGGGGATGTCTGTGAGTGTCACAGCTCAACAGTCTCACTCAGAAGTGCTGTAACAGGAGGCAGTGTGCTGGAGAGGGGAGCAGTGGTGGCATGGACCTGCTGGCCTTACCCTGCAGGGAGAGCTGCATCTCCTGCCCTGGTGCCACAAGAGGTGAGCTCAGGAGAAGCCTCTGGTTCATCCTGTGACCATCAGCCTTGTTCTGGTGAGGGGTAGGCCCTTTCCATGGGTGTTTTCAATTTCTTTTGCCTCTGGAACAGGCAGTCCAGCAATGCCCACCCAGGAACTCACCTCTGCAGCTGTGCCTGGCCACTGAAGCAGGACGGACACAGCAGCCAGGGGCTCAGGAGCAGTTACAGCCTGACTGCTCCTCGCCGAATTGATGGAGAACGTGCTGCTGTACATGGCTCTGCTGGTGCCACTGTGCCAACATGTTGCTCTTAGGCACCGTGCTGCTCCCAGGTGATGCCTAAATCTCACTGTGGTCCTGCCCTATGTCATAAGGGACCCAAATCACTGGAGTTGAACTTTGCCAGTGCAGGTCCAAGTGATGTGGAGCTTAATATCTGTATGGCTTAGAGTTTCCCCCCTGAGAAGTAGGCGTTTTCCCCTTGCCCATCTCAGAGGATGGGTGCTGTGCTTGAGCCAATCAGCCATTGTCCCCTGGGGAGTTTTGCAAGTCCCATTAGCTGTGTGCTGGGCTGTGGCATCTCCAGCTGATGAGATTGCTGCAGAAGGTGCACTGCAGATTGCAGCCTCTCTGGCAGCAGCCCTATGCCTGAACAAGTGGCTTGGGGAGGGAGAGGAGCCAGTTCTTGGAAGTGAACGTGACTTGTGTGCCAGCTCACCCATCCTGCAGTGCTTCAGCTGTGCCAGGAGGGAGGCTTGTCTGAGATCTGCTTTAGAGCAACTGCAGTCGAGTGTGACTGGCACTCTCCCACCTGCAAGCAAATTCAAACTACTCCATCCCCTTCTACAGTATCTGCATCCTGGGGAGCAGCACTTATTGCCTTGGGGTAGGAAATGCTTAGTTTGAAATGCAGAGCCCTTCATTGCCCTGCTCCTGCAGCAGTTCTTTATGCAGTTTTTAATGGTCACTTTGATACAGCTCTTTAGAGCCCTGCTCTGGTGCAGCCCAGATACTTCACAAAGCTGTGGCTTACTGATAACCATCATCCATATTAATGGGGAGTCGCTGGGATAGGAGGGGGCAGAGCCCAGGCGAGGGCTGTGCATGTTCAGAGATGGGTGCTTGCCCTTGCAGAGGTCATCTCAGGAGCTGTGCTTCATCTTCCCAGCTTGTAGGGTCAGTATCTGTGTCCTGTAAGGAAAAATAAAAGGATTAGAAGGTGCATGCTTGTTTATAGGGTAAAGTTTGAGGATGGCCACTGAATAATGAGAAATAAGTGTGAGGTGTGTGACAGTGTGTGCAGCCCACCCCCAGTGTCCTGTGTATGACCTACCAGTTGCTGCTGAGTGGTTGCTGCAAGGTGGTTGTTTTCATGGCTGTGAGAGGCACAGACAGTTCAAATCCAAGCTCATGGCTAACCAAGGCACTGCAGGGAACTTGGGCAAGAGCTGGAGAGCAGGTCAGATGTTGTTACATACATTTGCTTAGTAGTTTGCTGTATGCACTTAACAGAGCCTCTGTGTGAGCAGGGAAGACTGAGCAGAGCCCAGGTAGGGGCAGGGCTTTGCCAGTGGTATCCAGTAGGCCACAGTGTGATCAAACAGCCTAAAATGCCCTGCAATCTACCCTTCAGCAGCCTGGCACTGAATTCCTGCAAGGGGTGGAAGGGATCAAGTGGAATGATTCAATGCAAAAATTGGTTTTTGTAAAGAATGATCAAAATGCTTAGCCAGGGCTGATTAACTTTACTCCTTTTAAGTATTTCTGCAAGTGGTTACTGATGATCAGTACTGCAGCTGGCTGCATCCCTCAGCAGATGTTTGGGGAAGTATCTCCCCCAGAGCAAGCAAAAGGTAACCTGATTATGAAGCTGCTGCTTCTGTGCCACCTCCACAGCCCCACCACTGTGTTCCTGGAGAAATGATCTATCCTACACTAAGACTCAGAAATCTTAAGAAGTCCTGTTGCTCCATTCTGTGGGATATTTGTGTTCCCCTGCTCAGAGTCAGCCAGTTGCTGGTCTGGTGGAGCTGCCTGAGGCCACCTTTGGGCTGTTGACCCAGGATTGTCTACCAGCAATCTCTGCTCAGATGCACCAGCAGCTTTTGATGGGGGGTTCCCATTGTTAGACCTGCAATATCAAAGCAACCACCAGTAAGTGTCCTGAATCTCTGACTCGCCAAACATTGATCTCAGTCTTCTGAGACAAGAAGGTTTTTGATTGTGGTTTCCTGTCACTCAGGCTGATCCTCATGTCCTGAATGAAAAAGCTTTGATGAAAGTGAGAGGCCAAAGAGGCACTGTGTGAAAAATAAGTACCAGAGTATCAGTGGCATGGTTGGCCAGGGACTATTTGTGTGCTTACACCAACATGTTGTCCTGACCATCTTGGATAAGCTTATATATATATATATAAAGAAGAATAGAAGACAAAGGTTGATATTTGCAAGAGAAGAAACTGGATGGTCACACTTGGGTAGGTCAACATAAGCATAACTTGCTTTGCTTGTTCTCTCTAAGGAGGAAAAAAAAGTATATGCATTATGCTGTAGTAGAAAAAGAAGCCCTTGCATTTGTACTTCAGGTCTTTTGATATTTGATAAGCCAGGCTCTCCAAAGAAGGTGCCATTTCCACCAGAATTCTATAAAGCATTACCAGTAAGTGCTGTAGTTATCATTAATAAGACATCTCTGAGGTGAGGCCAGTTCCAAAAGCCACCTTAGTTTTTCTCATTCATGACATGAAGCTGAGGACTGCAGAAAGCTGCCTGGGACAAAACTGTGGAGCTGTTTCCCTCTATTTTCATAATACTAAAGAATCTCTTTGTCCAGGCAAGAACATTCTTCAAAGATAAACATAGACTCACTAACTGAAGTGATTTCTGGTGAAGTTAAGCAAAAAGCTTACCCGGAACAAACCACTTCACTGATGAGGACACCCACTATGAACTTGAATTACAAAACTAAGTTCCAGAAATGTATCATTACCTTCCAAGCCATTTTAAGGCTGATTTCTTCACCTTAAAAAATAGTTATTCTAATATGTGTCCACATATATATAGTCAAATTTAATATTACACACACAAACTTCATAACCAGTCTTTTCTATCTTGGTAGCACCTTTTTGACTGGCTGCTTGACTTTCTTATCACAACACACCCCAGCAAGTGGATTCCCCCTGACTGTTCATACACCCTGAAATTAAACAGGGGTTTCATTCTAAACAGCAGCTTTCTAGCTGAGGCAGTATTCTGCAGGTATTATTTTTTGGTGGCACACAGAGATAATTTAAAAGCAAAGGCTTTATTGCAGGACAGATAATCTTTAAAATCCACAATCATTCTGAGAGAGAGAGGGAGCAATCCCTGATGAAATCAGATTTAGTCCAATGTTGGTAATAAGCAAATGTAATAAGAATAACCCGAGATGGCAAACAGGTCAGATCAATTTATCTGCAGTGCTTGATGCTTGCACTGGATTTCAAAAGGCAGTTGCTACAATAACCAATATGGTTTCTTAATATCTATACCTATTACCCTTTTTAATGTGATGTTGCTGAATTTTTGTGCAGTTTGGAGCCAAAAACACAGGAGCTAAACAGCACAGAGCTAGTGGACATCCTGCTAGAGGCAGGAGAGATGTTACTGCAGAAGCTAATCTTGATCAGCTGTTGATGAAATCTGGACATCTCTCAGAAGAACATTCTGTGACCTGTGAGCATATTGCAATTCTGGGTATTGCTGAAAACCTCAATGCTGTCTGGGTTTCACTCACCGAGACTCCAAAGTATGTTACAAACCCAAGAACAGAACACAAGAGAGCAATGACAAAGGAGAAATTTCATGTTACCTGCTTGAGTGCTTCTAAGGGAGAACAAACACATATTGCAAAGAACCTGTTTTCTAAGAAAAGGAAGGACCTGAAGGGGAAAAAGTGCTTGAGAAATAGTAGGTAAGTGTAGAACATTAAGTCCGCATCATATGCTATAAAAAGCTGCAAGTAAAATACAAAGGGCAGTATTCCTACAGTTAGTAGAGCTTGGAGCAAAAGCAACTTGTTTAGTCAAATTATGTTTATAAATGAAAGTGAGGAGAACAGAAAAAAACTGTGAAGACTAGACTGGTGACCAATTGTGAATGGTTCTGAAATGCAGAATGTTGCATAACAAGAATAATTTGGACTCACAGGAACTATTTTTTTGCCAGCTTACAGCCTACAGCAGTGACTGATCTAATAACAATCTGTGAGAGGCACAAATGTAGCTTTAGTGGTAATTAAGAAGCAAATCCTCTGTAAGACAGAGGCCAGTTTTACCTGGGTGCTGCTCCTCACCCAGGGTGCCAAGGGACAGTCACCATATCCCCAACTTGTTAAATAGCCTGAAGAAAGTGTTTAGTGATGGGCAGTGTTTTGAAGGCAAAGGTGTTGATTCATGTAGTCTTCAAGTCTTCAAATTAAGATTCAACAGCCATACCTGCTTCTCTCAAAAGTTGTTGTCCTACCCTGCTAATCAGAGAGAAGACAATTCCAAGCTCTTTTGTCTGAGATATAGTTAATCCAGTCATAGCCAGAAGAAATTACCAGCTAAAGCACATTCTGCCACCAGCTGTTGTGAAGGAGCTGACAGTGAACAGGGATCTTGTTTGAATACTAAGGAGGCAGGGCTGAATGGCATCTTAGGGAAGAAATTATTATTTACTGAATAAATTGAAAAGATGCAGCCCCTTCCATTAAACAGGATGGATCCACCTCCAAATAGATTTGGGTTCTGCCAAAAGAGAGACACTTCTTCCCATACAAACTATGGATGGAAAATTCCACATGCTCTTTAGGACACAATATGGGGACAATGAACAGTGATTTTTGAAAATGGAATTGCTGCCAGCAGGGCTGTGAGCAGCCCAGGGATAGACCCCTGAGGGCAGGCAGGGGTTGCTGAAGAGCTCAGGTCACATAGCTAGGGAAGCACTGAACCCTCTGCATCACAAATGTTCTTGTGCAGAAATCAAATGACCAGATTTCGAACATACTGAAAATGTCTTTGGGTGTCCAAAGAGGTTGCAAAGAAATCAGACAAAGAAATCAGAACTTTTAAAGGAAGTTATTTATAAGTATGTTAACAAAAAAACTAATAAGCAAATGAGTTATAAATCTGACAGTTGGATAAGAAAAATTAGAAGGAAATGCAATGGAATAGAGAATTAGTTGCACTGGATAACATGATGGGGAGGAGTCCACAAGCCTTTTTGTTCAAGAGAAGTTCCCTGTCGTTGCTATGCACAAAGGTAAACCCAGGTTGGACCAGGGCAGCTGTGGGGACCGAGCTCCTGCTCAGTGTGGGCTGGGGAGCTTCCCTGCCCTCCCAGCCCCAGGAATCCTCCAAACTAATTCTTCCAGAGCCCTTACTGTGGTGCTCAAACTAGAGCTCTCTTGAAAAGATCAAAGATAGTTGGAAAACATTTCTTCAAAGAAGAATCACCCACAGGCATTGCTAATTTCTTTTCCTTGGATTAATTAACCTTCATTTAAAGGTACATTTCCAACTTGTCTAAGGACAAGGTTTGAGAGAAGGAGAAAAGGCAAAGCTGCAGTTACAGAGGGGCTAGAAGGGGGCTGCCTTCATCCTACTGGTCCCAGCCCCTGTTTATTCTTCCAGCTGCTGTCCCAGTGCCAGCCCAGGGCTGCTGGGGTCTGGGGTTGGTGAGCCCTGGTGAGTCTCTGTGCTCTGTTCTCTGCCCAGCCATGGCCAGTGCTGCTTCCAGCAGCCACTCGTGGTGCTGGGCTTCCAGTTCTGCACTTGGCTTTGGATGGTCTTTAAAAATCTGTTTATTTGTCTTGTCTCCATGAGCTCTGGGCTTCCTGTGTGTCCTTCTCTGTTCTTGAACAACTTTCTAATCTATATTCGTTGCTGCCCCTAATGCCCTTTTTCCAGCTTTTATTTTATTTCTGTATTTTTAGAACTGCTTTCACTTCCTTCCCAACAGGAGGAGTTGGACCCAGTGTTGTCTGCATTACTGCCTTTTAGTTCCCCCTTTTCTTTCCCATGCTTCTCTTTAAAATGTATCTCTGAATTGCTGAAACATACAATTCTTTTGAATTTGGCTTCTTTTAGGGGGTGAAATTCTCTATTACATATGTAGGCATGCAGACAGTCTGATTGTTTTCAGAAATGTCTTATTT
Organism: Brachypteracias leptosomus; assembly: GCA_013401335.1. Classification (NCBI taxonomy): domain Eukaryota; kingdom Metazoa; phylum Chordata; class Aves; order Coraciiformes; family Brachypteraciidae; genus Brachypteracias; species Brachypteracias leptosomus. The sequence continues at coordinate 139,772 of VYZX01000510.1, forward strand.
TGGAACCCAGCTCTGGCTCTTCCTTCCCATCCCTGTGTCCTCCCAGACAGCAAGGGCTCAATTCTCAGTTCCTCAGGGTTTCTCTCACCCAGCAGTGGATTTATGGAATTGGTCCTCGGCTCTGGACTTCATTGTGCTTTATTTTTTGATCAGTTTTTGTTTTGTGTGGCATTGATTGTCCCCTCTCCCTTTCTTGAACTTTGGACTTGTTAACAAATGGGGCATCTTGGTTTTTAAGGCAGAACAATTCTTGCACCCTGGGACGGGCACAGGGGTCTTAATTGGCTGAAAGCTTTTCATGAAAGAATCTCATTAAGGTCCTTGCTCTGTTGGTATTTATCAGCAGTTGTGACTACATTGGTGTGATGAAATCAAGAGGATTGTACAATGTTATCTGTAAGAAACACTTGGCCAGAGGTAGGTGTTGCTCTCGATAAGGGAATAGTACAATTAGCCTGCTTCCTGCCGGAGAACCAAATAACATAACAACAGCCCTGCCAGTCTGCAGCAACACGTGGCAGGAGGTGCCTGAGCTCTGAATTATGGCCTTTCTGCAACAGAAAAAAACAAGTAGAAAGCAACTATAATCTGGTTTGATTTTTGCTGCATCCAGCTCAAGTGCTCAAAGCCCTCCAGAAGCTGTGATGATAGTGCTCCCCACCAGTGATTATCTGCGTGGAGAGTGCTGGAGGAGTGCTCCAGGTAGGGATGTGACAATAGCAGGTGTAAAGTCTCAGAGGCTGTGCTGCAGCCCTTGGCCTTGCCTTCCCCTTGGACCCTCTCTAGGTCTTCCCATTCCAATATTTATCCTTCCCTTTTAACAACCATCTCCCAAAAGCAGGTGTCCTGGCATTGCTCACCAGCTCCGTTTAGCAGCAGTGAAAGACCAGAGAGATGCTTCATCAGTCTGGTGTGGGGTAGAGTAGTGATTTCTAGCCAGAGGTAAGCAGAATGGTGGGAAGGTGATGGTCAGAGCCAAAGGAATCATGCCTTGGGCACAGGGACAAGGCACAGTCTCTCCTTGATTGAGTAAATGCTCTGTAAGGGGGTTTACCCAGTTGGGTGGGCTGCATCCTGCACAGAGGACTCTGCTCCTTTGGGAGAGAGGGAAGAGCTGCTGTGGCTCCCTCAGCAGCGTGCTGGCAAGAAGCAGCAGCAAGCTCAGTGCTTTGGAGATGCCACCGTGGCCTGAAACAAGGCTCTGAGTGCAGACCAAAGGGTCTATGACTACATGTAAAGGGCTGTATTTGCTCATGTAAGACATCCCTACCAGGGGAGGTGGCCTGATGACAGGACCAGGTCATGGCAGGCTTGCTTTGAAGAGCAGGCAATGCCACAGTGGCTGGAGGCTTTCTCAGAGGGATGGTCACTTCTCCTGCCTGTCTCAGCAGCTCTGGTGCACGTTTCCCCTTCTCTCAGCACTGCAGGTTTGCACAGGACAAGGCAAGGGCTGGGAAGCTGAGCATGGGAAAACCCAGCACAGGAGGCATCAGCCCAACCCCCTTCCTGCTTCATTTGTGTAAATCCCCCCATGCAAAGCAGAGCCTCATGTTGAGAAGTGAATCTGCTGACGTGGTGTTTGCAGGGGACTTTGTCCTTCACAGGCCCGTGCCCTGGGTCCCTGCGTGCTGCCCCTTCCCCTGGGGAGGGGACTTCTTCCTACAAAATTCAGTGGGATTTTTCCTTTCCCTGTATTTCACAGAATCACAGAATGTTAGGGGTTGGAAGGGACCTCCAAAGATCATCTGGTCCAACCCCCCCTGCTAGAGCAGGATCCCCTAGATCAGGTCACACAGGGACACGTCCAGGTGGGTTTTGAATGTCTCCAGAGAAGGAGACTCCACAACCTCCCTGGGCAGCCTGTTCCAGTGTCTGTCACCCTCAGAGCAAAGAATTTTCTCCTCCTATTCAGATGGAACCTCCTGGGTTCCAGTTTGTGACCATTGCCCCTTGTCCTGTCCCTGGGCACCACTGACAAGAGTCTGGCCCCATCCTCTTGCCCCCACCCTTCAGCTCTTGATCAGCATTGATCAGATCCCCTCTGAGTCTTCTCTTCTGCAGCTCACCAGCCCCAGGGCTCTCAGCCTTTCCTGGGCACAGAGATGCTCCAGGCCCCTCAGCATCTTCACAGCCTTCGCTGGACTCTCTCCAGTAGTTCCTTGTCTCTCTTGAACTGGGGAGCCCAGAACTGGACCCAAGACTCCAGAATGTAGCCTCACCAGGGCAGAGTAGAGGGGAGAAGAACCTCCCTCAGCCTGCTGGCCACACTTTTCTTCATGCACCCCAGAAGAGCATTGACCTTCTGGGCCATGGGGGCACATTGCTGGTACTCGGGTCCCCTGGGTGCCCCCCAGCAGCCACAGGGACAGCTCAGTGTGGGCAGGGCACCATGCACTCCTGGTCTTGAGCCCCCCAGGCTTCTGCAGCATCTGGGATTTTCTTCTTGTAATTACTGAGGGTGGAGGGGTCAGCTCCAAGTGACATGAGCTGTGGAGGTTTTGCCTCTGCCCACAACCCAGGTGAGGGTTCCTCTGGGTGCAACCACAGCCCCACAGAGGGTCCGTGTCTCTGCCACGCTGATGTTGGGAAGGGCACAGGCTTGTGCTGTGGCCCTGGGGCTGCTGTGGGTGTCTGGGTGCTGGGACCTGCTGGGCCATGAGAGCCCCGTGGGGCTGGGCTGGGTGTTTGTCTGCTTGGTATTGAGCACTGTCCAGTGTAGATGGTTAATGTAAAGAGACCAGAGACTGCTCTAAGGCTCACCAAGCTCAACCTGGAGTGATGCTGGGGTGGAGGGGCCTCTAGTGTTACACCAGGCAGAATTCAGCCCATAATTGCTTTGTCCTGGGCTGTCCAAAGAAAGCAGTGCTTACAGTGTAACATATACCAGCTTAAATAACCAGCTTAATTTATTCTTTCATTATTCAGTATTCTGCCTCTACTTGGTACTGATTCAAACTCAGCCTGTTCCTTTTACCAATACTCTAATTATGTTCTCCTCTTGATCCACAGGACTGTGTGCAATTAAACCAGTACAAGCTGCAGAGTGAAATAGGCAAGGTACGTTCCTGGAGCTGGTGTTGGGCACAACCTGCACACAAGAGCATGAGTGGAAAGTCTGTGTCAGTCTGAGGGTTCTTACTGACCAGGACTCCTTGCAACCTGTGGGGTTTTTTGGGGGGGTTGTTTGTTTTTAGTTTGAGCAAGTTTTGTTCAAGGTCAAAGTGGAGCTGCTTCCTCTGAAATCTAAATTTATGGCCCTGAAGGTGGTTAAGCTGGCTCCTTTCCAGGGTATCTGCTTGCCAAATGCAATGCTAGAAGCCTGTGATGCATTGATACAAGGAAAGAAAACCACAAAAAGATTGGGGCAAGTGGTTGGTCCCCATCAGGACTAGTTTAAGAGTTTTATGTCCGTGAATGAAATACTAGTTTAATTCTAGTCCAAGCTTAAAAGCTGCAGAATGATTCAGAAGAGATTCCTCTAAAGTTATTCAGAGGTATGGACTGGTGAGCAGTTCAGACACCTGCACATTTGGACACCTGCCACCACTGCAGATGGGTCCCCGAGGGGTGGTGCTCTCTGGAAGCTGTACCTGCCTACACTACAGTCAGAGGGGACTGCACCCTGAGCTGCAGACACCTCCACCAGACCCTTCCTTAGCCCAAACTCCTCTGAGGTGGGATGCTCAGGCTGTGGAAAGAGGCACTCTGAGCATCTGCAGTGGTCTCTGTGCTTGGCTGCTGGCAGGCAGGGCTGAAGGTACCACTGCTGATGGTACAGCAGATGTCATCTGCAGCTCACAGCTTCAGACACACTTATGTATGGCTTGAGTATGATTTCAGGAGAGTGTGAGGCCTCGCTGGTGGATTTGCCCCTGCCTACTCCTTCCCTGCAGGTCCCAGCGAGCAGATAGGAACCCTGAGCTTGGTAGAGGGTCTGCTGGACTTGCTGTGCTTCTGAGTGAGCCAGATGACTTGTAGGTCTCCTCTCAGACCAGGACCTTCATTCTAGTTCTCAGTGAAGTCAAGAAAAATGTTTTGAAGGCTGTAGTGTTCATCCCAATTCAACAGGCGCCTGTCAGGGATGATACCTAGCATGGAGTCATACCTCATTTGCATAAAATGTATGTGTTGATGCAGAACTGCCAAAAACCAGTGATTTGGATGGAGTTTGGCATTGGGCTGTCACTGGAGCTGTGGACACAGCAGCAATCCAGGGCTGCAGCTGCCTGGGCAACATGTGGCAGCTGGTCCTCACTGGAATTCCATTTGCTGTCAAGAGATGGAGAGGTTCTGTGCTGGAAATGGTCTGTGCACAAGTGCAGGGGAAAGGTGTTCATGCAGAATTTCCAAACTTGGGGAAAAAAATCTGCTTAAAGATTGCTCTCTCTGTTCCCCACCGACATCTGAGTTAAGCCAGACACTGGCCTTGGCTCCAGGCAGGAGGTGATGGGCTCACACTCCACCCCCCCAGACATTGTTAATCCTCAAATGCCCCAGAGCTGCCAAAACATCTGACCTCCCAGCAGGGTCACAGCACCTGCAGCCTTGGCTCAGGGCTGGGCATGGCCTGGGGCCTGGAAGGGGATTTTTGTCCCTGTTTAGGGCCTTAGTTTACCAGCCTTGAGCAGCAAGGGATGAGGTGGGGCTGCTGAGCTGACTGTGCAATTTGTGTTTATTTTCAGGGTTCCTACGGCGTTGTGAAGCTGGCCTACAACGAGAATGATGACAAGTATTATGTAAGTGTCTCTTTCCACTGCTGCTCACTCCTCTTTGCCCCCCAAATGCTGGGTCCCTTCTGCCTCGTTGCTCTTAGCATTTCTGATGCAGGTAATGTGCAATGAATTGAATTGAACCCCCTCTCTGTGCTGGGAGCTGCTGCCTGCTTGTATGTGGTGCTGAGAGAGGGAGCTGGGGTGGGCTGCCTTATGTAACAGGGATCTCAGATTTATCTTGACATTTTCTAGCTATGAAGCAGGTCACCTGAAATTAGAGGCATGTGGGTGGGGGTGTTCAGCACCTGCTGTGCGTTGGAAGATGGGCCTGGAAGGAGCAGGCGTGTTCTGTGAGGAAATGTGGGTGTTGATCAGGAAGATGCAGCACAGCGTGGCCTAGCTGGGCAGTGCCTGGCTCTCCTGCACCTTCCCCCAGGGCAGGATGTGTCCCCAGACACTGGACAGAACCCTGCTGTCTGCCCATGAGCTGTGGGGTGCAGGGCAGAAAGCAAACCTTGGCTTTTAAATCCTTTGCTGAGCCGAAGCTGGAATTTAGTGGGTTTTGAATCTAAAAAGGCTGCTTATGCTGAAGGCTCCTTCTCTGTCCCACCCTTTCAGAGGTGGGGGAACCCTCAGCATCCCAGCTGGGATTCCTGCAAAACCTGTCCACAGATGTACTCGGGTTCCTGCTCTGGGTTCCTGCTCTTGCCCCATGGTAGGTTTTGTTGGGGCTGAGAGCAGGGGCTGGACAGCTGGTGGAAGGAAAACTGCCATGCTGTGCATGGCTGTGCTGAAGGCTTGTGCAAACAGCTCCCAGCAGCTTCTGGTAGATCCCAGGACAGGTATCTGCTGAGCAGAGCTGGGTGGCTGCAGTGCTGGTGACCCCAAACCCAGTGCCCCTGACACAGCCCTGCCCATCTGGCCCTGTCCTCCAGCCCCTGCTCTGTGCTGTGCTTGGTGAGGGGTCCTGCTTGCTCTGCCATGATGGAGCAGCCTCATGTGGGTGAGAATGGGCCCATCAGAGCACCTTGGCAGACTTGTGTGCTGCTCCTTATCCCAGTGCACAGAGGTGTTGGTCTTGGTACAAGGAAGAATAAGATGTAAAGCATGCTCATTCCCCACTACTAGCTTTTCCTCCCCAACTCCTGGATTTACGAGTGATGTGCCAGGCTGGAGGGGTCTTGGGGCAGTTGTGTGCCTGGCAGTATCTGACAGCCTTTCCATGCTTCCAGCAGGCATGAAATTGCAGGAGAAATGTCTTGAAATGAAGGATGGAGGAGATGAGACAAAAATCTGGCCAAGGTGCCCTGGAGCTAGCCAAGCAAAGGAACCACAATTCTTTCCATCTCCTGCCCTTTCCAAGCTGACTCACCCCCCACACCCCAGTGGTTGCTGTTTCCCAAGGCTCCCTTTCTCCTCTGCCCTCCGAGACCTCCCTCCCATGCCCTGCACAGGACAGTCTTGTTCTGCAGAAGCAATGATGCCAGCCATGGCTTCCTCAGTCCCTCTGTCCCACCAGGACCAGCACCACACTGTGTTCACTTCCAGCTGAAAATATTCTTGCTTTAAAAATTGCAATCTTTCCATGTTGTCAGTGCCCTTTGCTGGGGGAATCCTGGGGCGGGCAGGGTGGTTGGCACAGCTCAGCAGGGAGGGATGGGCTGAGGTTGCCATGGCCTGTTGTGTTCTTGCCCAGGTAACCTGTAGATTAACACCTTGGATGTAGATTTAGCTGGTCAAATCCAAGCCAAAAGTGAAAGCCTGCCTCCAGGTTAACCTGGTGTGTGTCAGTTAATCCCCACTTAATCTCCATTTCCTTTTCTAATCTAAGCAAATACTTTAAAGCTACTGCAGCTCAGGAGTGGCTCCCACACCCAGACACCTCCACAGCCTCCCTCGCAGGGATGGGGTGCTCAGAGCTCCTTGCTGCAGGGACATGCTCCTTGCTTCACCCCCATCCTCCTGTTGTGGACGTTGAGGCAGGGTTTGAACCAGATCTCAGAAGTGACCCCGGGGCTATGGAGCTGATCCTGGGGTGTGTGTAGAGAGATATGGAGTGATGGGACCAGAGCGAGAGCATTGGCCATGTCTGCCTGGGGTTTATTGCAGGGAATGTCAGTGTATGAGAGAGGACAGGGCAGACCAGATGGCTGTGCTGGTGTCAAGAGGCTGTGAAACTTAAGATCTGTGTTTGATGTGCTTGCCACCCTGGGGCAGTGGGAACTTTCCTCCTTCCCCAGCTGTGTGTGACCCCTCATTCTCCCAGGTGCCCACACTTGTATTTTCCTGGGGGACAAGCCATGACAGAGAGACCTCCACTTTTTCAGCCCATTCTAACATCCCAGGAGCTGTCAGACCTTTTAGAGCTTCAGGGAAACAGCAGCAAATTGCATAAGTGGCTCATGGCTTAGCTCCCCGTGCCTGCTGCTGTTTCTGACCCATGTGCTCTCCCAGTGCTCAAATACCTTCCACAATGCTCTGCTCATCATCAGGTCCCAGGCTGTGGTGTAGTGATGCACCCCAACCCCTTGGATACCTAATGCACCTGCCTGTTACCAGCAATTGCCTTTCTGATAGTGGGAAGGGCCTTTTCTTTGGGTTCATTTTCCCCCCCAATTCAGCTCTGGAGGGTTGATTTTGTCTCAGTAGTAAAAAGTGATAACAGATGATCATAGGAAACCAGCCCTTGGTGAGCAGCCCCTAATAAACCATTCATGAGGCTGGGGTGTTGCTGCCTGCTAGTTTTCTTTAAGCTGCAGTAAAAAGGAGTAAAACTTTAACAAAATGAGAAAATTCTTTATTTTGGAGAATAATTCTGAGTGTGACTCCTGATTCCTGCTGAGGCCAGGGCCCTTTGCTGGCTCCTTGGTAAAGGCAGCGATTATCAGTGCCAGGAACGGTATCGAGCTCCTGTCGAAGCAAAAGGACAGATTTCTGTTGCTTTAACAAGTTTTGGATCTGGCCTAGAATTAGGAAAAACTCTCAAGAAAAGAAGCTGATTACTGCATTTGGGAAAAATGTAAGTGGGCTGTATTTTTGTATTTACTTTGTGGGGTTTTGTACCTTCCATTAAAGATGAGCGAGGGCTTCCAAGAGCTTTATCCTTCATTGCTGTGGAGGGCTGGGAGGGTGTGCTGACCTACATCAGAGCGTGCGGGGAATGTCCTAGCCCAGGGGAAGTGAACTTTCAGCACCAAGTATGTGACCCAGAGCTCCCTCTGAGGGGCAGACCCTGTTGGGATGCAGAGCCAGCTCCCAGAGCAGAGGTCCCCACTGCTGCTGCTGCTGGGGCACGTGGGACTCTGCCAAGGAACCCTCTGCAGCTGGAGAGGTTTCAGTGTCTCAGTTTGCAGGAGATGCTCTGACAGTGACTAAGGGAACAAAAAGAAGAAAAGCCAAGCTCTGTGAAAAAACAGCAAATAAAAAGCAAAGGCCAATGTGTCCAAGAGGAGATCTAGTTTGGAGTCGTTGTGCCGATGGAATTTGATTCTGTGATGCCTTGGGTTGTGTCTCCTGCCTATTTTCTCTCTCTAAATCAGCTTGCAAAGGAAAGAGGTTATGATGGACATTTGTTATGCTCCTTCTGGACAAAAGTGGTAACATTGTGTAAGTTGTCAGTGGGCTGCTTTTTTTTTTGCTTTTTTAATCTTGTTTCCTAAGAGACGAGGTTTGTGTGATCGTGCTCTCTGCCTCTGTTTGTACCTCACAGCCTTTGCATGCAGGGCTGTTGGCTACCAGCTCCCAACGATGGCAGGAATTACTTCCAAGTTTTTGGAAAGAGACAGCTGAACAAAATGCTGCTGCTGAGGGAAAGGTGGCCAGCAGCAAGCCTTGAACTTGCCAGCCCCCAGAGGAGCCACTTTGGTTGCCAGGTGGGAATGGAAAGAGCAGCTCCTGTGTTTCTCATCCTCTTGCTCACGTAACAGCTCCTGAACTGCTGCCAGCTGCACTCCAGTGTGGGGGGGACCAGGGAAATGATCTCTGCTTTGTCATAGAATCACAGACTGGTTTGGGTTGGGACTGCTCAAGGTCATCTAGTCCAACCCCCCTGCAGGGAGCAGGGACATCTGCAACTAGAGCAGGTTGCTCAGAGCCCCAGCCAACCTCACCTGCAATGGTTCCAGGGATGAGGCAGTGACCACCTCTCTGGGCAACCTGGGACAAGCTCTCGCCGCCCTCAGCAATGGAGCAGAGGGGCAGGATCCCCTCCCTGCCCTGCTGCCCACGCTGCTGGGGATCAGCCCAGGAGGACATTGGCTGCTGGGGTCGGCTCAGCTCCAGCTCCTCACCCCCAGCACCCCCAGCTCCTTCTCCCAGGGCTGCTCTCCGACCCCTCACCCCCAGCCTGTGCTGGTACCAGGGGTTACCCCAATCCAGGTGCAGGATCTTGCACTTGGCCTTGTTGAGCTGTGAGCTGCAGGTGGGGAACATGCACAGGTCTTCTGCCCTGGCAGTGCAAGGCTCTGTTGGCAAATAAAATAACATCCTAAGCACTGTGAGAGCATCATGGGCCACAGGTGGTTAAGTTCCCTTGGCTCAATCAATTTTATCACCTTTCCCTCCCCAGTTAATGGCCATTTTGCTGTTGCTGTTAGCAGCAGCAGCAGGATGCAGGCTTGAGGTTTCACTGTTGTGAAAGCTGGTGTGTTCCAGGCATCCCTCCTCCAGAAACCTGGGATCTCCTTTCCCTCCAGCATCCTCACAAAGCAGCTTCCCTGTGGCTTCCACCTGTGAGGTGGCTAAGCAGGGGTGCAGGAAACTTGGATAATGAATGGACATCAAAGAAAGTAGAGGGTTCCCTCTGCCTCTCAAAGAAAAACCTCAGGACCCGTGTCCATGTGTGAATATCAGAAAGAAGGTGGGTGCAAGGGCATGTGTGGAGGAAATCTCCTCTGGCTCCCTCTGTTCCTGAGGAAGCTGGAGCAATGCCTGCCAGGGTGAAGGGAGAATCCCTCGGCTTGGCTCTGAGCTGGTTCTTTATCAGAAAGGCTTTATCTGGGTAATTAGCTCTGCCTGGGAGTACAAATGTCTTTGGCTCTTTGTGCATGTGAGCCCAGAAGGAGAGGTTTGCTGAAGCTTCCCTGTGTTGCTGCCACTGGGTGCAGCTCCAGCTGGGCAAGGAGGCCCTGCCCTGCCAGCTCCTGCTGTGATTACAGGAGGCTTCACCCCACGTGCTCTCAGCCCAGCTCTGGTGGTAATTAAGTGGCTCTGGCCCATTGCATGATGAAGTTTGTTTTTCATCCCCCTGTTTGCGTTTGAAAGTGCAGCAGAACAGGTCATCTCTTCTGACCCAGCCCTACTCCTGTCATAGCAGATGCTGCTGCTTTGAGGTTGGTGTAAGCACCTCCTGGTGCTTCTTCCATGGCTTACAGGGAGCTCACCTACCATGGACTATCAGCACCAGTGTGGCCAGCAGGACCAGGGCAGGGATTGTTCCCCTGGATTCTGCACTGGTGACACCGCATCTCAAATCCTGGGTTCAGTTATGGGCCCCTCACTCCAAGAAGGACCTTGAGGGGCTGGAGCGTGTCCAGAGAAGGGCAACGGAGCTGGGGAAGGGTCTAGAGCACAAGTGGGGTGAGGAGCAGCTGAGGGACCTGGGGGCGTTGAGCCTGGAGAAAAGGAGGCTCAGGGGAGACCTGTTGGCTCTCCACAACTCCCTGCAAGGAGGTTGGAGCCAGGTGGGGTCGGGCTCTTCTCCCAAGAACCAAGTGATAGGACAAGAGGAAACGGCTTCAAGTTGCCCCAGGGGAGGTTGAGGTTGGACTTGAGGAACAATTTCTTCCCTGCAAGAGTTACGAAGGGCTGTGTCAGGCTGGTCAGGGCAGTGGTGGAGTCTCCATCCCTGGCGGGGTTTCCAAGCCGTGGAGATGTGGTGCTGAGGGACATGGGTTAGTGGTGCCCTGGCAGTGCTGGGTTAATGGTGGGACTCGATGATCTTAAAAGTCTTTTCCAACCTAAACGATTCTATGATGCAGTAACCCCCACTCATCTCCCCATTGCCCTTGGCAGCAACCTTCAAGGAGTTTGGGTGACAGCTGTAGCTCTTTCCCTCCATTTCTGTCCCAGAGAGCAAATCTTGACATCTTCTCTCTCTGGACCTTCCTCCAGCCTCTCCCCAGAGCCTGCCCTGGGAAGGACAAGCCTGATGCAGGTAGGTCTGGTGGTGATGGTTCCATTCCTCAGGCTGGGTTCCCCAAGCATTGATGCAACTTAGGAGCTTTTGGAAGCAAATTGCATCTTCTATTTCTTTTTCTGAAGCTCCTTGCCAGAAGGTAGAAAGGACTCAAGGTGGGATTGGTGCAAGAGGAGCCTTCTCCTCCCAGGCTGTGCCACTGGTTGAAAGAAAAAGAGTTGTATGAATTCCTTTGATTTTTCTCATAAATTTTCATTACGGAGAGATAAAAGTTAGGAGCGTAGGAAGCCCTCCAGGCTTGGTCCTGGCCATCCTTGGAGGTGGTTGCCCACATCTCAGCTCCTTTTTCAGCAGTCCATGAATCACTTGGCTGTCTGCATTGAGCTGTGCTGAGTAAGAGATAAGCACTTCTGAGCCAGAGGAACCAACTGCTGCTCTCAAGCTCCTGCCCCAAGTGCAGAAATTGGTCTCCTTTTTCTTTGTCCAGTTTAAAATCATGGAATCATAAAACTGTCAGGGTTGGAAGGGACCTTTAAGATCATCTAGTTCCAACCCTCCCTGCCATGGGCAGGGACACCTCCCACTAGACCAGGTTACTCAGAGCCCCATCCAGCCTTGCCTTCAAAATTTTCAGGGATAGGGTCTCCACCACCTCTCTGGGCAACCTGTGCCAGTGTCTCCCCACCCTCATGGGGAAGAACTTCTTTCTAACATTTCATCTAAATCTACCCACCTCTAGTTTTGACCCATAATAAATCAAACCCATTTATTTTTCCATGGAAGAAGGAAGAATTAAGAAAGATGAATGAAGCCAATGGTCAGCAGTGCCTTTAGGAGAGCCTGGATTACTGTCTGTGTGTCTCTTGTGGCCACCACTAACCAGGAGACTTATTCTCCAGGTCAAGGAGCAGAGCTGAGCCACCCCCTGATGCCCAGCATAGCCCCAGGTCACAGCAATGAGCACTTTGGCTCTTGTTCACTTTTAACACTGCTTTTTCTTCTTCCCTCAGGCTATGAAAGTCCTCTCCAAAAAGAAGCTCTTGAAGCAGTATGGATTTCCACGTGGGTATCTCACATTTAGAGGTCTGCCTGTTGTCCTCAGCAGGCAAATCTCCCTGGAGAAATGTTGTCTGTTGGGACTTGCCCTCATTTGGAAGCTACCCAAGTATCTGGGGGCTGGTTAAAATGTGGTGGGTAGTGGAAGGGCTGGTACAACCATGGGGAGATGCCACCCACTTGGTAATTAGTTTCCTGGCTTTGATGTGCTGAGTCACTTTGAAGTGCTGACTCTTCCATGTTCACCTACGAAGCCTGAAGTGATGGAAGTTAGGCAGGGTAGGACCTCCTCCTGCAAGGAGCTCTTCCACCCCCTCAGACAGCACCTTGCTCCAATGGCAGGACCTTGGGACCTGGCAAATAGACCAGGCTGGGAAGCTGGGAGGAGCTGGTCTGAGTGGGGCTTGGAAATCTCAGTTTCAGGTGGAGACTATGATGCTTTGGGCTGATGAGAAGGTGATGAGATCTTCCAGAATAGCTGGAGGTGTTCTGCACACTGGCCAGGGGTCCTTGCTCCTGCATGCCGGGCACTGCTGAAAAACGACTTTTTCCTCACCATGTTGTCACAACTGCAGGTCGGCCTCCTCCCAGAGGGTCAAAAGCATCCTCCGGAGAGCAGCCAAAGCCCATGGCACCACTGGACAGAGTCTATCAGGAAATAGCCATCCTAAAGAAGCTGGACCATGTCAACATTGTTAAGCTGATAGAGGTGAGCTGCTTCTCCACCCTAAGCTGTGCTCAAACAAGTCTGGTTTGCCTTGTAACAAAAGGATCTTTCAAATAGTAAGTCCTCCCTTCTTTACTACTGTTCTTGATGTCTGAACTAAAACCCAACAAATTCAGTTTCTGCAGAAGAACTCAGAAGCCACCTCTTTCATTCTACCTACTGAGTCACCACATCAAATTGAAAAGGCACTAATGCAAATCCTGAGTTGTAGATAGATCTCTGTGCTTCAGAGAAAGGGAAAAGCACCAAACCTACTGTTCCACGAATGACAAAGTCAGTAATTTTCCATCACCATTTCTCCCAAATTTGCTAGAGAAAGGTCCCAGCAACATTTATACACAAGATGGTAAGAGGAGAATTAAGGTGGACACCTCTTAATAAGAACTGGTTGGACTAGATGATCCTTGAGGTCCCTTCCAACCCGATATTCAATGATTCGACTGCTGCTACTTCCACCAAAACTGATTGTTCAGAAGTTTAAGCTGGTGATTCCAAGCAAGACCATACCAATAGGTCAGGTTGGATGGAGCTCTGAGCAACCTGCTCTAGTTGAAGTCATTCCTGCTTAGTGCAGGGGGGTTGGATGAGATGACCCTTAAAGGTCCCTTCCCACCCAGTCTGTGATTCATAGAATCATAGAGTTGTCAGGGTTGGAAGGGACCTTCAAGATCATCTAGTTCCAAACCCCCTGCCATGGGCAGGGACACCTCCCACTAGACCAGGTTGCTCACAGCCCCATCCAGCCTGGCCTTCAAAATGTCCAGGGATGGGGCTTCCACCACCTCTCTGGGCAGCCTGTGCCAGTGTCTCACCACCCTCATGGGGAAGAACTTCTTCCTAACGTCTCATCTGAATCTCCCCACCTCTAGTTTTGACCCATTCCCCCTAGTCCTACCACTACCTGACAGCCTAAAAAGTCCCTCCCCAGCTTTCTTGTAGCCCCCTTCAGATTCTGGAAGGCCACAAGAAGGTCCCCTCAGAGCCTTCTCTTCTCCAGCCTGAACAACCCGAATTCTCTCAGTCTGTCCTCATAGGAGAGGTGCTCCAGCCCTCTGATGATCCTCGTGGCCCTTCTCTGGACACGTTCCAGCACATCCAGATCTTTCTTGTAATATCCATGTCTTGTAATAATGAATTCTATGAATTACATGTGACAAACAGATCCTGGGCCCAGGAGAAGGCAGCTGCCTGCACTGGTAGAAATAGCAGCAAGCTTTGACCAGTGGAACTTGGGTGCAGCCAAGCCTGGGAAGGTGCACAAGTGCAAGGCCTTGGTGCTGTGTCCAATGCTGGCTGAGGTGAGGTGAGGAGGAGCAGTGCCTTTACTGGGGGGCTGTTTCTCCAAGTACAGATTTCTCTGGAGACAAGAAAATCTGTGTCCTTCAAAGCCCCTCTCTCTGCTGGAATCTGCCTGGGTTGTTCTCCATGCTCTGCACAGTGTACAGGGAGTAGTAAAATGTTATTTGATTTAAAATATCTTTCTTTTTCCTGCTGTTTTTCCCCTTTCCCCTTATCTCTCTGTTATTGATTACAGGTCCTTGATGATCCTGCAGAGGACAACTTGTACATGGGTATGTGAGTCATGTATGTGACAGAGCATCTGGGCTTAGACCTAGTGATGCAAGTAACACGTACCAGGGCTTGGGGTCAACACTGTGAGGAAACTTGTACCAGCTCCAGCAGACTTATTTCTTCTGAGATGTTAAACTCTGTAAATGCAGCTGGGATGGGAAGGCCCCTTGCAGTAGGGTGAGGCAGGCTGGTGTCTTGGTACAGCTCCTTACATCCCCTTGCCATGGGGACACTAAAAAGACATGATAGTGGCTCTGCCTTCCCCTGTGTATATGTTGATTCTGTCCTAGAACCAGAGGAGATGGGAAGGGTGCAGGGTGGTTTCTTGTCCTGCTAAGAGGTTGGTCTCTCCAGCCTCCTCCTGGAGGCTGCAGGCAGTGGTAGTGACCGTGGAGAGCAGTCTTGTCTCAGGGTGTTCCCTCTGAGCCCCACAGAAACACTGACCACCCTACTGAGCCCCAGGACCTCCTCAGACAGCACTCCTGCCTTTGGCTCTGAGCCCAGCCCTGCCGTGGGGGGCTCAGATGGGAGGCCAGAGCTCACCATGCAAAGGGCGAGGAATTTCCACCCACTTTTGCCTGCCTCTCCCCCAGAGCCACAGCTTAACCCCCATTTGGGCAAAACCTGGAGGGACAGGCCCAGGAGACACCGAGGTGGCCTCTGAGATCAGCCAGAGCAGAGGGATGTCTGACCCTATTAGATCTCTGCTTCCCCATAGCATTTCCTGAGGAGACAGGCTCAAAGGCTGCTGCTCATGAAATAGTTATGGGATGGTTTTGAAGCTGCCTGTGAGAGTCTGGTGAAGGAGGAGGCTCTTTGAAAGGCCACCTCTCCCTTTTGGCTGGAGCCCCAGCAACTTGGGCAGCATCACAGAGAGGCAGCCAGGGCAGAGGCACGTGTGGTGGGAGGGCAGCTGAGGTCAGTGCTCTGAACTCCTGGGGATGGAGAGAAGGGGAGAGCTGAGCTAGTAAGCTTTTGTTGTTGTTGAATAAAAATAAATGCATGAGGAAAAAGCTGCAAAAAGGGAAAACAAACAAACCAGCTCTCTCCGTGGAGCAAGGTGACAGTCACAGAAATGGCAGCAATAGCGGCAGGACAAGTGGGAAGTCTCTCGGACCCATGGGGGTCCTGGGGAGGTTGCCCTGGGTGGTGAATGGTGGCTGTGTCCATGTTATCTATGCCCCATCACCTCTGCCCAGGCAAATCAAGCCCCTGCCTGGAGGTGCCGTGTGCTGCTCAGGATGGAGTCTCCTCCAAGTGGGTTTTCTCCTTCCTGCTGCTGACCCAGCCCATGAGAACTGCACTTTTCTCCTCCCCAAAATGCCCCCCACTACAAAGCAGAGCTAGAGAAGGTGGAATTTGCTCTTTGCTAACTACTGTTGCCACTCGTCACAGCAGTGAACACTGCAGCCTGCTCACTGGGGAGAAAGCAGGGGATGGAGGGTGCTGACTGAAGCTGAGCAGCCTGCACTGGCACGAGGCGGTTGAATAATTAAATGCTCCCACAAGCTGCAGCTTCTTCAGCCTGGACAGCAAGATGGGGCAGTGCAGGCTGGCTTGTGTGGTACCTTCAGCTGGTCTGACATCCCAGCTGCAAGCAGAGCTGCCTGGTGCTTCAGGGAGGGCCATCTGCTCAGATTTCTTGGGATATGCAAGAAATCCCAGAGTAATTTGTGAGGAAAGAGCTCTCCTACAAGGAGATAAAGGCAGATCCTTCTGTTTACAGAACAGGTCCAGAGACAGGATCAGAAAACCACATTGCCATGAACCCCCTAATCAGACAGAAAACCTCCTGTGCTCTACAAACCTCAACTCACACCAAATCCTCTCCAGTTGCTGCTGTCAGGGAGTGTTTACCTCTGCCAGCCATGGAGCTGTGCTGCTGATTGACACAGCAGAAATGGAGCAACATGTTCTTACAACATCGCGTTCACTATCAGCGATTTAGCAGAAATATCACAGCAAACACCCTTCCTGAAGGTACTGAGTAAGACAGGGCTCAAATCAGCAAGGGCTGGCAGCAGGAGCAGCAGAAATGTGGCTGATAAATTAGCCCCCGCTGTCTCCCTGCATGGAGCTGGTGGGAAGTGGGGATATTTGTGCTGAAGAGATGAATGTTTTCTTTTTTGCATCCTCTGGTCTCTTCATCATGAGGGAGAGAAAAGAAGCGAGTGGAGATAAATTGATTTTGCAGGTATGGGAATGGATGTGGGTTTGTAGGTGCTAGAAACTGAATAAGCCCAGTCCCTTCTGATTCATTCATGGTTTGATTTCTTTTCCTTGCAGTGTTTGACCTCCTGAGGAAAGGGTAAGTAGCCTTCCTGGGATCCCTTGTGTTGAAATTTTTGGCGCTCATCATTAGCTTCCTAGGTGGAATGGAAGCTTGATGGGGCAAACACTGTCTGCAGGCAAGTGCAGAAGAGGCAAAGTCCAGTTGCCTTTACAGCCTGGAATGATGCAGTGACTAGAAATGGGCGGGGGGAGGATGTGTCCTGGGGTCAGGCTTTGGTCTGGAAAACAAATTTGACACTAATTCCACATCTAGTGCCTGGAAGGAAAGTTTTTAATAGGAATCCTCTGCTGGGGTAACAGCCACATCATGGCTTCCTCTGGCACGACGGGTGTGTGGCTGCATCAACATTTGCTTGTCACCCACTGCCTTATTTTGTCCCCAGCACTAACGTATTGTGAGAGGCTGTTTTGTTGGCACATTATTCCATAGTGGGAGAAGGGATAAGGTGGTTGGAGTCTCCTCACTGCTTTTTGCTACACCTGCACTGATTCTGCAGCTCTGCAGAGCTATGCCCAGGATGGCCGAGATTCCTAACGGGCTTATTTTTCTCTCTGGCCCCACGAACAAGTCTCTTGCAGGCTGCTAGCTCCAGGGGGTTACTGGTGAGAGGCTCCCCAGTCTCCCTGGTGACCAGGCTGTTGACTATCCTGCAGGAGAGGGAGGAAAAGCTGCTATAATCAGCTGTGGCCAGGGAAGGTGCAGCCCGTCTGCCTCTAGCAGAAGGCAATTAGAGTCCATTAGTGGCTCTGCCAGCCCTCCTGCTCACGTTATTTCTCCCTGGTTTCAGCAGCAGAAAAAAGTGCCTGAAGAGGGAGGGGAGGTAGTGGCAGGAAAATGCAAATAGGAGATGAAGGTCATCAATCAAATGGGCAGCAAGGGAGAGGAGAGAAGGATTTGCTGCTGGGTGCTGAGGGGAGATGCTGCAGAGCCTGGTTTGGGTGATGGGCTGTTCTCCAGCAGGGTTTGGCTGGATCATGTCTCAGGAGCACTCAGTTAACTCCAGATGGAGGCAGTGGGGGTGTGTTCAAACAGGAGCCCAAGCTGCTGAGCACAAGCAGGATTAACCCCTGGTGCTGTGAGGTCTGTAGCTCCTGCCTTTCATCTGCTGGGGAACAAAAGCTGCTGACTGGCTCTTACAACCTCTGCCCTCAGCTTTCATCAGCACAGGCAGAGGGGCTTTTGGAGGATACTGTGCATCTCTCAGCAGTGGCAGCTTACAAAGGAGAGGCGAGGAGAAGCTGACCAGGTAACCTTGGCTGTTCAGGGCTGAGTTGGTGGGGTCCTGGTGGTGGCTGAACTCTGAACAGCTAAATAGGCTTTCAAAGCAGTTTCACACAATGCACTGGAAATATTCCCACTCAACCTTTGAGCCAGTGGCTCTTGTGTAGAGCCTGCCTTGGTTTAGGCTAGCTGCACACTGATAGTGCTTCAGGACTGAGCCCCAGCAGGCACAACATCCAGTGCCCAGCAATAGGCACTGTCCCCACTGCTGCCTGGTACCTCCACGTGATGCTGGTGCCCCCAGCCATGAGCAGCTCTAGCAAGAAACCAAAGGGCAGATCCAGTTTTGTTCTTTCACTGCACTTTTCCCAGCAGGACTCTCAGTCAGGTGTGTTTGCCTCATTTTGTGTGGACAGCAGCAGTTAATCCTGATGTTGCCAGGGACTCTGTGGCTCACACTGGCTCAGGGATGTACAAAGCCACCCATCACTGCTGGCTGAGCTCACTAACCTGGGTATCACCTCATCCAGAAGGGATGACTGCACCCATCCAAGTCACAGCACCCGGAACCTCTTGGGAGCCTTAGTGCTGGGGACATGGTGATGGAGAATGTGAAACTCCTCCAGCAAGGAGAGTTACTGCCATTCTGCAATGTGCTTAGTTACTCCTCCTCTTCCTTCCAGGCCTGTCATGGAGGTCCCAACTGACCAGCCCTTCAGCGAGGAGGAGGCTCGGCTCTACTTCCGAGACATCGTCTTGGGCATCGAGTACTGTGAGTACCAGCAGCTCTGCAGAGCACAGGTTTCAACCTCCTGTTCAGCTGGGGAGAAGCCTCTGAGCTCTGGGGGGCTGTCAGCTGGGTGAGCAAGGTCCTAATTGCCCAGGGTGGGGTTTGTAGCTGGTGGTGGCCCCACACAGCTCCCATTCAGCCAGACAGCATCATGGATGCTGGGAATAGATGTTGCTTAGAAAGGACATCAGGAAAGTAGAGGCTTCCTTTTTTGTGCCATTTATCTCTTTTTGGAGAATGTCTTTGGAGGCAGTAGCTGACTCGGAAGCTGGGTGTTTGCAGTGACAGGGACTGAGTCAGTTGGCTTCAGCTGGAACAAACTCCTGTCTCCAGGTGAGCAGGACAAGCACTGGCCATGGGGAGAGCTGGCGAGTGGCACGGGGAGAGTGTCTGTTCTTGTCACTCAGGGCTGGGGGTGATGAGCCCAGTGCTGCTGTGCCCTCCCAGGAGGAGGTGACTCAAGTGTGTTCCCAGGCCCCATCCAGAGCCTCCAGCAGCAGGATTCCTCTTTGTGGCCTATTTGATTATCCTCATCTTTTTTTCAGTAAGTCTTCCAGTGTGGCTGAGGCCAGATTCATTGCTGAGCACCTGAGCTGAAGAGTACAAGGAGGCCACAATAAGTCTGTAAATGACAGCAGGGATTTTTCTGGCCCCTTTGTAGTTGACATGTCCCTGGTGGCATGAACCTGACAGGGGTGGAGAACAGGGGTTCCTGAATTGAAGAGACAAGGTAGAGAGGTCTATGTGTTGGCATCTTGTGAGCCTGGGTCCTGAGGGCTGGCTGGTGTTTCACCTCCTGAACTCAGCAGAGCTGGCACATCCAAGTCACCTCCCTCTCTGCAGAGGGATCTGAGGTTCTCAGATGATGCATTTTGCTCACTGCTGGGCCACTTCATGGCTGGGCTTCTCTCCTGACCTGTGCCACCAGTGGGAGATTACCCATCAAGTTGCTGGTTGCTTTCTTTTCTGTAAGACAGACCTCCAAAAGTAGCAAGCAGAGCAGAGCTGGGCATTAATGGATGTGGGACACATCCATAGCATGCAGGGGTGTGGGTCAGGGAGCCTGGTGCTCTGTGTGCTGTGGTGCTGGTGTTCCTCCTGTGCTGTGTCTATATTACACTGCACATTCCCACTGCTCCTAAGCCTCCTACCAGCGTTGTCACCAAGTCAAAAGGCACAACTCAGATCCTCTGCTGCTCACTCATCTTAGGTCCCTGCCTTTATCCTCAGCTCTGCTGCTTGCTCTGGAGCAACTCAGGAGCAGGCTGCTGCCAGGGACCCACAGAGGATTGTCTTGTATGTGAGAGGTACCCACGAACTGGCTGACCTGCAATCACTGCCTCTGTACCAGCTTGGGGGTTTGACAGAGTGCTGCTGAGCTGTGTTTGTCTCTGTGCCTGTTGGATTCTGCTCTCTTCCACATAGAGTTGAGTGATCTCATCACTGACTTTCTTTGCACTGAAAAACTGACCATGGTTGGATGGCTGAATATGAGGAGAAAGGATCAATACAGCTTTTGCAGAGGCAACTCATGCCTCACTGATGTTAGTCTTCCAGGGGAGACCACAAATGTGTAGATGAGGTGATCCTGTTACTACTTTGTGTTTTAATTGCCAAACAGCTTTTGATTAGAGCCATTAACAGTGGCTCCTAAAGACGCTCATAAGTCTCTTTGGTTCGATGGCCTCTTGTGGATAACTAACTAGACAGTCAGGAAAGCAAGAGCACAGCTTTCACAATGGGGAAAAGTCACTGGTGCAGTTAAACCAGAATCCAGAGCATGGCCTGGGATGTCCAGTATATTCCTAAGTGACCAGAAATAGAGCAGAGTACATTAAGAGAGGTTGGTGATGACATCTGGTTATTGAGGATAGTCATTGTTAGAACTGACTGTGAAGACTGACAGGGAAATGCCATGACAGCAAGTGATAAAATGGCAGATAAAAGTTCAAGGGTAATGGATGAGGGGGAGAAACAACACTAAAAATACATACATAGTGACAGGCTCTAAATGAGCTGGTTTCACTCAAGCTTCAGTCTGGATAGTTCTCTTAAAAATGCCAGCCCATCACTTAATGACATTCAACAAAGCTAACAAGATTAGGGGGTTATTTGGAATGAAATGGAGAAGAAAACAGAAAATGTCATTATGTAGTTATTTAGATTTTTAAGAGCTCTTTTAGGTACAGACGAGTATCTTGAATATTTTGTGCAACTTGACTCAGTCTCTTAGAAGCATCTCTCTAGAACTGAAAAAGGCCCAGGAAAGGTGACCATGATGGTCATGGAACATCTTCCATAAAGAGATGGAACATCTTCTGCTCAGAGATAAGACCAAAGCTCTTAAGATTTGAAAATTATCATGGGAAGGGGTGATATGACAGATGCTTGTGAAATCCTAAGTGTCAGGGAAGTGATGAATCTTCCTGTCTCTAAACCCACAAGAAGTAAGTGGTAGCAAACACAATGATCTGGTAGCCACTTTAAACCAGAAGGAATTACTCTTTCATGGAGTGTGCAATTCAACTGTGAAATCCAGTGTTAGGGGGGATAGCAGGTGCCAGAACTAAATGGGCTCCAAGTGATTAGACAGGTCTGTAGAAGAAAAGAGCATCAAAGACAACGAAATATGAGGATATAGGCAGAGTTTGCTATTGGGCTGCCTAAAGCAGGGAGATCCATGCTTGGAGGTGTGTTACACCTCCCTGCCTGATGCTTTTCCCCAAGCTGTTGACCCCAGCAGGAGACTGGGTGGGTGTGGCTTTGATTTGACTCCTCTTCCATCCTCATCTTTCTTCCAGCAGCTTGTCCATGTTGTCCTTGAGGTTATGGCCGTGCCGACCTGGTGGCAGAGGCAGCTGTGCTGGGCCAGCTTCTCAGAGTGAGGGAGGTTAGCTTGGTGTCTCTCAGGCAGGGAGACCTTTCATAAACCTGGCTTATTTTGGCAGTGCAAAGGTGCGGTTTTGGTAGTAAGTCTGAAGGCAGGGCAGCCAGCAGAGAGAGGGATGAGGACACTTGAGCAAATGATCATCAGAATCATCAGGGTTGGAAGGGACCTTAAAGATCATCCAGTTCCAACCCCCCTGCCATGGGCAGGGACACCTCCCACTAGACCAGGTTGCTCACAGCCCCATCCAGCCTGGCCTTCAAAATGTCCAGGGATGGGGCTTCCACCACCTCTCTGGGCAACCTGTGCCAGTGTCTCCCCACTCTCCTGGGGAAGAACTTCTTCCTAACGTCTCATCTGAATCTCCCCACCTCTAGTTTTGATCCATTTCCCCAGTCCTACCACTACCTGACAGTCTAAAAAAGTCCCTCCCCAGCTTTCTTGTAGCCCCCTTCAGATCCTGGAAGGCCACAAGAAGGTCCCCTCAGAGCATTCTCTTCTCCAGCCTGAACAACCCCAACTCTCTCAGTCTATCCTCATAGGAGAGGTGCTCCAGTCCTCTGATGATCCTTGTGGCCCTCCTTTGGACACATTCCAGCAATGAGCAGCCCAAAGCCTGAAAGGCACTTGCAAGACAGGGCCATGTCACCCTCCCTGTTTAGTTGAAGGTGAGATTTTTCCAACTATTTCAACCATAGGAAATAAATACCTGCTTCCTTCACAAACCAGAGGGAATTATTTCAAATGTGCTTTCAAAAAGCCAAGGTGTAGCTGCATCAAACTCAAAAGTAACCCTTCATGCTGCCACAGTGCTTTGAGCCACCTCTGCCTTAATTTCACCCATCTCTGGTGGTCCCTGCAAGCTCAGCAGCTCCTCAGAGCCAGAGCAAGCCCTTCACTTCTACAAGGCTTTTATTTGAAGACTCCCCTGGTTTCAAACAAGTCTCCAGGCAGACCTTGCTGAGGCAGAGGAAGGTGATGTCCTGTGCTGCAGCCCATCTCCACATTGAAACACAACTGCACCTCACTTTCATAGCATCATAGAATCATTTGGGTTGGAAAGGACCTCTGGGATCATCGAGTCCAACCTTTGTCCAACATCTCCCTGACCCCCAGACCATGTCCTGAAGCACCACATCTATTCATTTGTTGAAAGCCAGTGAGAGTAAAATCAACGTTTGCAAGTCAGTGGCAGTCCAGAAGCTTCCAGGTGCTGACGAAGGTCACCTCAGAAGGTTGGTGGAAATGTAGATGTGAATGGGAAGCTCCAGACTGTTTTTTAGCAGAGTTTGAAGGGTGGAGACTGCAGCTTTTCCTATTCTCATTAGCATTCAGGTTAGAGCAGAACCTGAACAGCTCGGCAGGGAGAGCCCAGCTCTGCTCTCCTGGATGCTGCTGCTGAAACAGCTCCTGCTCAGAGGAAGCTTTGAGTTTAGAAGATAGTTAAAATAAAATAAAAAAGAGTAGTAAAGTAGTAGTCCTAGGCAGAGGGAGTGGAACTGGGCAATAAATTATAGGATGCCCAAGCACTTCCAGCAATGGGAACAATGGAATGCCTTATTTTGGGCTATTGAGTACCCACTTACTTTATTAGCCAATGAAAGTTAAAAATGGTGTCCTCTCAGAACTGCTGGGGAAATGCACAGTAATTATGATGTAATTAAGAGGAAAAACACACCATTTGTGCAAGCTGAAGGAAAAGTGTTGCCAGGCAATCCAGGGATTGCAAGGTAATGTTAATGTAAGCACACATAATTGTTATGTAATTTGGGAGACTCAATAATCATGCAGCTGCTTGGAGCTCACAATCATCACAGCAGCAAATGCATCATTGCTGGTTGGGTTTTATTCAATTAGGAGTTGCCAACTGGATTCCAGCACGGTGTTAACCCAGTGTCTGCCATCTGTGTGACTGGTCTGTGCTGAGGGGGAAGGGGCCACTGGAGCCAAGCTGGTGGGAGAGGTGGGCTGAGCTTTTCAAGTACTGGTGGTGGCACGTGGTCCATGGCTGCTCTGTGTCTGTGGGGACTGGCTCCAGTGGTTATTCAATGGTTATTGGCTTCCTGCAAGAGGGCTGGCTCTGGGGAGAAGTGTTTGGAGGGGAGCAGTGGTCAGGAACATCCCATGCTGGGAGGGAAGCCTGGCTTAGGCACGGTGAGAGGCAGGGATATGCCCTGGAGAGAGCCCAGAGCTCCCTCATCCAGGCAATGGCTTTTGGCAGAGTTTCTGGGTTTGGTACATTCAATACTGGGAAGTGCACTTGGCTGCGTGCACAATCCCAGCCTCTTCAATGAAGAAACAGAGGCAGGTGCAAGGTCTGAGAGCTGGGGGGATCTGCCCATGGTAGAGCATCCCTTCCTCTGAACCCTAAACTTCTGGGAAAATATTGTGAGCTTAGCTGTGGTGGTATTACTGGTTCCCATGTTCTGCTCTCGTGTGCCTGTCTCAGACATGGGTTCTGTTTTGCTGACTATGTCAGGAGCTATTTAAGCACATGCAAACTTTAATTCCCATCCTGGTGGATTGGGCTCTACGAAGGGAAATGCTTTTGCTCCTCCTTGCAAGACCTCCCCAGTTCTGCCAGCACCACACACACCCCCCAAACTGGGGACACAGGCTGTTGTCTCTGCCTTGTAAGTACCACTGGAGTGGAAATCTCAGAATGTACCAAAGTGCCTTGGCTGGAAAGGTTTTGCTGGATTATTTGTGTCAGTAACTAAAGCACATGCTTCAGTGCCTCTGTGAATTGGGGCTATGTGCAATTACCTCCTTTGCCCACGGGTACCTCCCCTCTAGTAGCACTTCTCTGGAGTTATTTAAGCTGCAGTTGCCCTTCCAGTACGGCCAACATTGCTTCCCAGCGATCCTCAGCAGAAATGGGTGTGCTGGGTAGTGAATAGTCACTGGAGGTGGTAGCAGCTGTGGCAGGAGTCACCCCTGAATGCTGGGGGTGCTCTCAGCAGGGCCAGGCAGCTGGGGGGCAGCCAGGACCCACCAGCAGTGCCAGGTGGGTGGGTGTCCAGCCATGGCCCCTGTGGCATGCCCTCCACAACCTGAGATTGGTGTCCAGGCATCTCCTCAGCCAAAGGGTCTGTCTTTGTCTTTAAAATACAAATACTGTTTGCCCCCTGCATCGCTCCAGGCTTGGGGCAGAGTGGCTGGAAACTGCCTGGCAGAAAGGGACCTGGGGTGCTGATTGGCAACTGGCTAAGTATGAGCCAGTGTGTGCCCAGGTGGCCAAGAAGCCACCAGCATCCTGGCTTGTGTCAGCAGCAGTGTGGCCAGCAGGACCAGGGCAGGGATCATCCCCCTGGACTGGGCACTGGGGAGGCTGCACCTCAAATCCTGGATACAGTTTTGGGCCCCTCACTCCAAGAAGGACCTTGAGGAGCTGGAGCATATCCAGAGAAGGGCAATGAAGCTGGGGAAGGGTCTAGAGAACACCTGTGATGAAGAACAGCTGAGGGACCTGGGGGTGTTGAGCCCAGGGAAAAGTCAGGTTCAGGGGAGACCTTCTCGCTCCTGACAACTCCCTGAAAGGAGGTTGGAGCCAGGTGGGGTTGGGCTCCTCTGCCAAGGAAAGAGCAACAGGACAAGAGGAACCAGCCTCAGGTTGTGCCAGGGGAGGTTTAGGTTGGACATTAGGAAATTTTTTTTTCTTGAAGGGTTTGTCATGCACTGGCCCAGGCTGCCCAGGGCAGTGGTGGAATCACCATCCCTTGAGGGGTTTCCAAGGTGTGTAGATGTGGTGCTGAGGGACATGGGTTAGCTGTGGACTTGGTAGAGTCAGGTTAATGTTTGAACGTGAAGATCTTAAAGGTCTTTTCCAACCTAAACAATTCTATGATTCTATGATCATATTATGGCTGAAAATATTTACTGCAGGAGTTAATGTGTCCCTCCCTCAACAAAGCCTGCAGATTGCTGGACTGACAGATATTCTGTTGGTTTCCTTCAGTATCCTGGATATGGTGATACATGAATTGGCTTCTTGAAGGCAGTAAAATTTCCTTCTGGATTGACTCAGTGATGACTGATGTTTAATAACTGCCCAGGACCTGTGTTGGAGTGAGGGTGAATTTGGTGTCATACCAGTTTGCTTTGGCAGATGAACAGTGGAAGCCAGCACCAGGTGAAGCACACAACAGGAGGATTTTCCTTCAAGTGTTTTCCTTGTTGTGGACAGATGTTTGGTCCAACACAAGGAGTATCTGCCTTAAACTCTTCTCCAGTGTCTACCTTAAGCTCTTCTTCAGTGGCAGGAGAGGTTGTGAGGGAGAAGCCATGCTCCATCAAAAGACATGGGGGCCATGCCAGGTGGTTGTGCCCGTTTGGATTTAGGACTGGGACACAAGTAGCTTTGTTTAGTAAGAGCCTGAGTAAGGAATAAGTAAGTGAAGGCAAGGTGTGTGCAGGCAGGTGGCCTGACTCTGACACCAGCCAACAGCAGACCCTAAGCTTGACCCAGGAGAAACCCTGCTGACATGCACAGCCAAGGTGGAGCACAGCCACCGTCCCTTCTGCTGCTTGGCTGCAAGCTCAGTGTTTTCTCCAGCTCATGAGAGGCTGAAACAGTCACTGTCAGTGGGGCTGAAAGGAAGAAAAAACATTATTTCCTGCATTCCCTGTTGAAATGGCACCATCTCCCTTCTGCGATGGTGTCTGAGGAAACCAAGGGTGGCTGTTCTGGTCCTCTCTGCAGAGGAACCGTATCTCATCTGAGCTGTTGGGTTGAAGGGGGGTCACAACATGCAGCTGTTGGGAAGTTGCTGTCCCAACAGCAGTTCTCTGTGGGTCACCAGCACGAGTGCCTGCTCTGGAGCCCTGCACGCTGAGCCTGGAGCAGTAGCAAAGTGCAGATCTAAGCTGGCTTTTCTGAGATAAGACTTAATCTACTTGATCATCAACATGTGAGTATAATTTCCATTATCTTAAAAGGAAATTGAAGCAAATAAATCAGCAGCTGAGTCAACCCAGGCTTGTCTCTTCTGAAGAATATCTGCTGCAACGTAAGCCTGGGGTAGGTGCATTGAAGCTTCAGTGGTGTAGATGGGTTCGATCTGGTTTGGCTCTTGGCACAATTTTGTTCCTCAGACTGATGTGGACCAGCAGAGCTGGGACACCAGTCTGTGATGGAGCTGCTGCGTGCTCTACTGGGATTCCCAGCAAGCTGCTTGATCCATCTGTGCCTCCATTCCCATGTGGGAAATGGGGACCTGCTCCTTCTCTCCTCCTGCCTCTCGCCTGTGCAAGTTCAGAGCCCCTCAAAACGGAGCCCGTTGAGGTGAGGACTCTCAACTGTAGCTACAGCTGCAAGGTGCTGGGTGTTCTACAAGACACCAGCAGGAGAAGAGGGGCTAGCCTGGGCTTTATCATGTGCAGACACGCTCTGTTCAGATGATAAAACCAAACAAAACCCCTTTCATGTAGCTGCAAGTGTTGCTGATACTGATCGATGAGAACTTTGTATGCGAGGGAGAGTAATTAGCTGGTGAAGCAGATCAGGGAGATGTGCTGGAGCCTCTTAAAGATCAGGCACTTTGATTTGTGTTGTTATTTGATGCAGTTATGTAAGTGATTGTGCTTGGGGTAGAAGCAGCCACGGCACGGGGTGTGCAGGTTCTTCTGACTCTACTTGCTGCTTGTATCCTGCTCCCTGCTTCCCAGTGGTCCCTTGAACGTTGTCACGTGTAGCCATGGCAGGAATCTCTGCGTGTCCTCTATGACTGGTGATACCGGGTGTGCTCGTCTGGATGGGAGGACAGGTGTAGAAGGGCAGCCTCTGGCAAGGCTACACAGAATTCCAGCATGGCAGGGGTTTGAAGGGACCTCTGGAGGTCATCTTGCCCAGCCCCCCTGCTCCAGCAGCTCACCCAGAGCAGGGTGCCCAGGATCGTGTCCAGGTGAGTTTTGAAAGTCTCTGGAGAGGGAGACTCCAAAACCTCTCTGGGCAGCCTGGGCCAGGGCTCTGTCACTCTCACAGTAAAGAAGTTTTTCCTGATGTTGAGGCATTCCAGTTTGTGCCCATTGCCCCTCATCCTATCACTGGGCATCACTGAAGAGAGTCTGGCCCCATTCTCTTGACACCCACTTTTCAGATATTTATAAACATTGATGATCCCCTCTCAGCCTTCTCTTCTCCAGGCTAAACAACCCCAGCTCTCCTCTCCATCCTCTTCTCTCCTCTCCATCCTGGCAGTATCCCACATCTGTCCCTTTGGCCAGGATGGAGCAGAGATGGAAGCTGAGCTCTTCCAAAGGGCTGGGCAGCACTGGCTGCTGGGATCCCCTTTGTAAAACCTGGGCTTGAGCAACATATTCAAGAGGCGGAGATTGGATGGATGCAGCAAAATAGTGAATAGAGCTGAAAAAACAAGAGCTGGGCTGCTCACCCCAGCCCCTGCCCTGAGCTGTGTGGGAGAGGAGGTGTTCTCCTGGCACAGCCCAACTCATCCGTGTCCTCTGGCTCTGGCTCAGTGAGCACTGCAAACAAGCACAGGAGCTTCCTTCAAAGGGCAGCTTTCTGCTCTAAGCTCTGGCTGGTGGTGCAGCAGCTTCCTTGGGAGGGTGTTAAATCATTTCTTTGCTCCAGGGGTGATGTGAGAGCAATGCTAAGCAGATTCTGCAGTAGCACCATATGGGCTGCCTGTGCCCTTGCCTGGGAATGGCGTTCTGGTTTTAATCAAGTGGAATTCAGCACTGGCCTCAGTAAATAGCAGGATGTGTCAGTGCATTGCAAACTTCCATATGAATAATTTAAAAATGAGCTTTTAGCAAGTTGGTATTGACCTACTGGAGCTCTAAGGTTTCCAGAAGGGAATGCAGTGAAAGGCACCTTTCTTAAAAGGACCAAGGAGCAATCTCTCTTTTTCTAGCACTTCTGTCTCTGCTCCCTCTTGGTCTTTACTGGCTGTTGATCTGGGCAGGCAGTTCCCAGGCATTTGCCTCTGAAGGAGAGGAAAGCCTCTTTAGTCTCAGAATAGCCTGTGGTATCTAGAAACGAGGAACATTTGTGAAATGAGATGCATGTTGTGAAAGAAGCTGGCTTGTCCCACCAAAGGCACAGAAAGAAATTGTGTGCTCAGCAGGGCTCTGCTAAGGAGCAGTGATGGAGCAAGGAGGCAGAGCAGCAGGAGACCTGCTGAGAGCCCAAGCAGGGCTGTGTGCTGAGCACAGGCAGGAGCCAGCTGGCCCAGCAGCACAGATCCTCCCCAAAACCTGCCCCTTTCTCCAGCCCCATCCACTCCACCCCAGCCGCTGAGGACTCGCTCTGTCTGAATCCTGCTTCAGTGCTGAGGGACCTCTGAGCCATGGCACGGTTTGGAGCTGTGATGCTCCAGGACCTCAGCCCTGCCCCATGCCTTCCTGAGCAGTGAGATCCTCTCAGGGACCATGTGCCCACTAGCTTGGTGACACTTGGAATGCTGCCTTTCTGCAGGAGCTTCATCTTGGCTCTATCATATGCTTGGTTCTGCAGGGATGTTGACCCCAGTTCAGGGACACATGAGCCTGTGCTTTCTTCCAATACCATTCCCACATCAACTGCTAATTTTCACAGAGGTGGTGTTCAGTGTGTGCCAAGGTGGTATCCTACGTGGGCATGTTTGTGACCTGGGAATATAAACTAGCTGCTCATCACCTGGACAGTCAGCACCCAGGGTGTGCGCAGGCTTGGAGGTGTCTGGATGGCAGAGTCCCACCAGGCAGCTGTGATAGCCCCTGGCATTAAATCATAGAATCATAGATTGGTTTGGGTGGAAAGGGACCTTTAAAGGTCATTTCGTCCAGCCCCCCTGCAGGGAGCAGGGACAACTGCAACTAGAGCATGTTGCCCAGAGCCCTGACCAACCTCACCTGCAATGGTTTCAGGGATGGGGCATCAACCACCTCGCTGGGCAACCTGTACCTGGGGCTCACTACACTCAGTATCAAAAATTTCTCCCTTCTCTCTGCTCTAAATCTCCCTCTTTTAGTCTAAAACCATACCCCCTTGTCCTGTCCCAACAGGTCATGCTCAAAAGTCTTGTCCCCATCTTTCTGACAGGCCCCCATTATGTACCAAAAGGCCACAAGAAGGTCTCCCTGGAGCCTTCTCTTCTCCAGGCTGAGCAACCCCAACTCTCAGCCTTTCTTCAAAAAGAAAGAAAGACTTCTTCCTTTCTGTCTGAAATTGGGAGGTACAGAGGAAGATGGTCCTTTCTCAGTTTTGAATCCTCCTCTGAGGTTTTATCTCTCCACAAAATAGCATCAGCCTTCAGCAGACTATTCTGAGGTACCTGCACTCCATGCCCAAAATCAGGAGACAGTTTAGACCTTTAGGTGGGACTTCTCTTGTTTCTGAGCCCCCCAAGGCTCTAGGGTTTGACTAAATCCAACTTTGAATGTGCCCAGTCAGGCTTTCTAACCAAGTTGTGATGAAAATGTAATAGAAGCACCCTCATCTGTCATACCTGCTTCCTTCATGTGGTGGCTGAGAGGCTTAGCAAACAGGTATTCTAATGATCTTTGCCTAGAAGATGCTCTAGAAATCCATGGGGTTGTTACTCAAATGCAACTAGGCCTGAAATGCTGTTACCTTGCCACAGACATGAAGGATGGGTCTAATAAACCCAGATTTAACAAAGCGCTGCAAGATCAGCCTTTCTCCTGAGGGCCCTGGAATAACTTCATTGTTTCATTTTCATTATGAAGAAGTATTGATCTGTTCTTTGGATCATGTCTGTCAGCCCAGACAGTGCAGAGCTGCTGGGAGCCCAGGGAGGTTGTCCCAGCGAGCTGCTGGCCTCTGCTTCAGGAGCAAAATCCTTCCCAGGCAAAAGCAACGCGTGGAACCATTTTGTGAGATTGTTGAAGCAGCTTTGGTAAAGTGCTCAGCATGTATTTGAACCTTGGAGGGATGCAGGCAGGTATGTTTGGGTGGGAATGAGTGACTTTTGGGTTGTTGATGTCCCCCTTGTTTGCAGTAGATGGAGCCTGGGAGGGGAGCACTGATGGGATGGTCCTTCCCCAGCTGTGTGCACCCAGCAGCCATGTCCCCATGGCTGGACAGTGTGGGTCTGGGGGTGGTCTCACCAGGGCTGGTGTCTGCCTGCTTTGAGACTGCTTCTGTAGTGTCAGAAGCAAAAAACCCAACCCCTTCCTCTGGCCAGGGTCCTCTGAACAGGACACAGAATAGCTGGAAGGTCCCTCAAAGGCAAAGACTCAGCTTAGAGGTCCCAGTTCCCCGTGAAGGGAGCTAAGGTGCGGTCATGGATTGGTTTAAAAGGAGAATAAGCCCCAAATCCTCATGGGGCAAGTTTAGGTGCAGAGATACAGATGGTGATTTTGGTTATGTTTCTTTAAAGCAGATTTGAGGTTTTTATTCAGATGTTGAAAGTGTTTTTCCCTCTGTTCTGTGCTTGGCAGAGCCCTGCCCCTGTTCACTAGTGGCTGTGTCCCAATGTGCCCTTTATCCCAAGGGCAGGATTAGTGCCTTGTTCCTAGGACTTCTGTCCTGGCTTCCAGTGACATTGAACAGCAATCCTCACAGAGGTACTTTTCATAGAATCGTCTCAGTTGGGAAAGACCTTTAAGATCATTGAGTCCAACTATTAACCTAATACTACCAAGCCCACCACTAAACCATGTCCCTCAGCACCACATCTACAAGGCTTTTAAACCCCTCCAGGGATTGTGATTCAACCACTGCCCTGGGTAGCCTGGCACAGGGCTTGAAAACCCTTTTAGTGAAGAAGTTTTTCCTAATACACAACCTAAACCTTCCCTGGCACAACTTGAGGCCATTTCTTCTTGTTGTATTGCTTGTTCCTTGGGAGAAGAGACCATCACCCACCTGGCTCTGACCTCTGTTCAGGAAGTTATGGAGAGCCAGAAGGTCTTCCCTGAGCCTCCTTTTCTCCAGGCTCAACAACCCCAGGTCCCTCAGCTGCTCCTCACCACACTTATGCTTTAGATCCTACTGCTGCTCTTACATCTGCAGAGGGAAGAAACTTGTTCCCAGGTGCTTCAGGCTGGTGATATTAGAGGCTTAATTTGTGTTGGCGATTGGGTTTATCTGACTGTGGCTGCCACCTGCTCCCCTTGGGTGGCTCGGTGGGTTGTGTACTCCTTGTGCCGTTGTCCCTCCTGTACAGTCATTAGCAGTCTGGAGGGTGTCATTAGTGCAGCCTTTCCTTTCTGCCATGCTCAGCTCTCCCTCTGGAGTTCTGCAGGGATAGCACCATCCTTTCCTCTGCTGCTGTGCTGGGAATGCAGGTCACACTGGTTTAACAAGCACCTTTCCCACAAGGTAAGAGGAGCACCTGAGGGAACTGGGGTTGTTAAGCTTGGAGAAGAGGCGACTGAGAGGAGCTCTCATTGCTCTCTACAACTACCTAAAAGGAGGTTGTGCTGAGGCTGGTGTTGGGCTCTTCTCCCAAGGAACTAATGACAGGACAAGAGGTGATGGCCCCAAGTTGCCCCAGGGGAGGTTTAGGTTGGACTTTAGGAAGAAGTTCTTTCCTGACAGAGTGGCAACTGGACCAGGCTGCCCAGGGAGGTGGTGGAGTCCCCATCCCTGGAGGGGTTCAACAAACAAGTAGATGTGGCGCTTTGGGACATGGTCTGGGGGTCAGGGAGATGTTGGACAAAGGTTGGACTTGATGATCCTAGACGTTCTTTCCAACCTAAATGATTCTATGATTCTAAGACAGCGCTGGCCCCGGGCTCCTTCCGCAGCGTGTGGCAGCAATGCCCGTGTCACTGCAGGCACATCCCACCGCCCAGCCTTGGCCAGCCCTGCTCAATTCATTGTTCCCCTCCTGTCTCCCTGCAAAGTGTTGTCTGCAAGAGATCAGGACTTGCAGCAGAACTTGGTAGGTTGGGAAGTTTTTCCAGGCTTCATAGTGTTGATGTGCAGATGAGCAGCCTTGCTTCCTCTCTGCAGCGCTCAAACCAACCAGGCTTTTCATATTGCCTACAAGTGGATTTGGGAATGAGCTTTGGGGGGATCTTTTACTCTTCTTTCTGCAGCCCTGTATTGTACTGTCGTGTGTCAGTGGCCAGGCACAGTGCAGGAGAGGATAAGACTGTGTAGCCCATTTTGGAGAGCTGTGCAGGGGAGGATGCCCCCTCAGCTGGCAGACCAGGGATGGTGTCACCTTCCCTGGAGGTGTTCAAAAAATGACTAGATGTGGTGCTTCAGGACGTGATCTAGTGATCAGGGAGATGTTGGCTTGAAGGTTGTTGGGATGAAGGATGTCTTTTCCAACCTTAATGGTTCTATGATTTAAGAATTGTGTTTCTTCTGAGCAGAAAAGGGTTTTCAAGTTGCCTTCACCATGTTAGCAGCTCCAAATGAAATGATTTCTTGGCAGACGGGAGCTCTTGCTCTTAAAATTTTTACAGCTCGGATGGAGCCTCATTCCTTTACACCAGCTGGTGCTCGGTGCACGATTCCTGTCCCTGGTCCCTCTCCCTTTGTGGCCGTTGTCTCTGCTGAAGGCAGCTGGGTGGAGGAGGGGGGTTGCAGATAGGCTTACCTTGAAAGCCCTCGGCTGTCATGGAAAAGCAGTGAGCTGGACACTGCTCCTGACCTGGCCAACTATGCCCATCTCCTCCCCACCCCCTTTGCTGTCATTTCAGTTGTGTGCCAGGTTTGGAGAAGGCCCTGACTGACACTGCTCTGCAGAGCCCTGGGATGTGTCAGGCTCACCTCGGGCCACCCAGCCCGAGCTCCACTGTCCCACCAGCACCTCTGCTCATTTCCTCCCCTGAGCAGCCAAGGTCAGGCTCTCCCTGTCCCTGACTCACTCACGTGGATGTTCCAACCTGGGAGGTGCAAATATTCATTGACCCTAGTGTTTGATGGCTTTGATTTTTGCAAAGCACACATTTCTTATTCCTTGTCCCACACTCAGATTGCTCCTGTGCCTCACCACCAGCAGTGCCCGGAGCTGCTGGCACCATCCTGGGAAGGGCACCGAGCAAACACAGTGTCTGGCAAACCACCCACATTTCCCCTCTGCCTTTATTAGATTGCACAAAGGCAGGGAATGTGTTTTACAAGATAAATGGTTATTTGATATGGGAATTGGTTTGTGGTTTTGCTTTGGTTTTTTATACTTTCCTGTACAGCAGAAATAATAAAAAGTCTGGAGTGCTGGCTTGCCTGTTGTAAACCCAGCACTTTCCACAGACATAGCTCCAGGGATGTCCTGGGATGGCCCATGTGTATTCGTGGCTTGTATTTCGTTTGGAGGAAATGGGAATCTTAGCCCTGTGGTACCAGGCGGGCTCCCAGATGCTTTCCTGAAAGGTAGCCCATCACCTCCTGAAGGCAAACTCCACTCCCCCCATCCCTTTTCCTTGCTCTCCCTGTATTACCAGACTGAAATGTCAGCTTGCCACCAGCTTTGCTGCAGAGCAGATGTCTCCTCATAATTACTGTTGTGGCAGGGTTTGCAGTGTTTATCCTGCCTGTCTGGCCGTGCTGTTACAGCCTTAACTGGCTCCCATCTCAGTGTGGCCATGCAGTGGCTGCACATCTGGAAGAGGATGTAGTCACTGGTGTCCTCCAGATAAATTTTGTCTGTTGGGGCTCCAGATCAGCTCTTCAATGTGCCCAGGACAGCATTCCCCAGCAGTGCTTCAAACTAAGGAGAGGTTTGTGCAGGAAAAGTGTCTTCAAGCATGACTTCCCCTCCCCAGACATGTTCTGCTGGAAAGCTGGCTTGAAAAAAGTCATAGAATTGTCAGGGTTGGAAGGGACCTTAAAGATCGTCTTGTTCCAACCCCCCTGCCGTGGGCAGGGACACCTCCCACTAGAGCAGGTTACTCAGAGCCCCATCCAGCCAAATTTCCAGGGATGGGGCTCTAAATAACCTGCTCTAGTGGGAGGTGTCCCTGCCCACGGCAGGGGGGGTGGAACAAGACGATCTTTAAGGTCCCTTCCAACCCTGACAATTCTATGATTCTAAGAGGGACTTTGCTGCTGTTGTCAGTGCATCTCAGCCTCCAAGCTCTTCGCAAAGGCTTCTTTCATTTTTGATGTACCAGCACTTCAGTTGGTGCCCACAGATGGCCTCGTGGAGCCAGGACAGAGCTGGAGTCTTTGCTGAAGCCCCATGGAGTGAAGGACCACACGTAGGAGCAACCTTGGCTCGGAAGGGCTGCGTGGCAGAGGTTTGGCCACAGCTCTGGCTGTGAGAGTGGTGAGAGTGGCTGCAGCTTTGTGCAGTGCTGGGGTTTGGGATGATGCAGAACAAGTTGAGGTTGTTTCTCTGTTTGTAGGATCCCTTGTGAAGTTGGCTCCGTTGGCTTGTGTCTTTTGGGGGGCGCTGGCACCAACCAGCTGGTGATTGCTCCATGGTCAGAGGCATCTTCTGAGTTGGAAGTACCCACTTATTCCTGGACTTGATGTTCAGCTGCTAGTTGCCTAAACATCTCCTCTGGGCCTGTTTCATTCAGCCCATGGTTCTGCCCCTTTTGATTAGTTTTACAGCACTACAGTTTCAAAATAAATTAAAAATGAACCTCTTCATTTGAATCCCATAAACCTTTAATACAGCAAGTTGTCCAATCCATCAGCTGCTCCAATGAGGCCAAGAAACTCTGCAGGATTTGAGTGGTTTCCTTCTCTAACAGCTCTGCTCAATCCCACTGGTTGTTTCTGGGTTCATGTTGGTTCTTTGCGTAATTACTGGTGACAGATGTGTTTCTGTGTTGTACCCCAGTGCACATCCCAGTGGGGCACTGACAAGGAAAGGCTGGAGGAAATGGCATTTGTGCTATGTTATGTTGCATCTCCAGCAGCAGCTTTGAGGGAGGTACCTGAGCTTGCTCTTTTTTTTCCTCCTCCTGGGAAGGTTTCCCCTGGGTATGGTGGCTGCTGTGACAGACCATGTGCCTGGTTTTGTTTCTTTTTTAGTGCACTACCAGAAGATCATTCACCGGGACATCAAACCTTCCAACCTGCTCTTAGGAGATGATGGGCATGTGAAAATCGCTGATTTTGGAGTCAGCAACCAGTTTGAAGGGAACGATGCCCAGCTCTCCAGCACAGCAGGGACACCAGCCTTCATGGCACCAGAGGCCATTTCAGACACTGGAAAAAGTTTCAGTGGAAAGGTGGGTCTGTGTTCACAGCTGATGTCCCCTGGGAGACCCTCAGGCATGGTGCAAAGGGCAGCACCACACCTGCCTCCTTTTCATGGTGCCCACCCAGGGCTTGGGTGCAAATTGGAGGTGTTGCAAAGTAAAACTGAAGCTCTTAACAGTCCAGGCAAAACTCACGTTGGTTTTTGTGTGCAGCAGGTAGACTTTGCTTCCCTGCCCAAACAGGACCATCTTAGAGCCCTTTCACTGCCTGAAGGGAAAGGAGAAAACTCTTGATTACCTTCCAAAATAATCAAGAAGCACAGGGGGCTGTTGGACACCAGGGTCAGATCTTGATCCCCTAAAAGCAAGGGGCACTGCAAAGCACTGTGATGGAATCACAGAATCGTTTAGGTTGGAAAAGACCTTTCAGATCATCAAGTCCAACCGTTCCCCCAGCACTGCCAGGGCACCACTAAACCCTGGCCCTCAGCACCACATCTCCATGGCTTGGAAACCCCTCCAGGGATGGGGACTCCACCACTGCCCTGCCCAGCCTGGCACAGCCCTTCACAACCCTTGTGGGGAAGAAATTGTTCCTCATGTCCCACCTCAACCTCCCCTGACACAGCTTGGGGCCATTTCCTCTTGTCCTGTCACTTGTTCCTTGGGAGAAGAGCCTGACCCCACCTGGCTCCAACCTCCTCTTAGAGAGTTGTTGAGAGCCAGAAGGTCTCCCCTGAGCTTCCTTTTCTCCGGGCTCAACACCCCCAGGTCCCTCAGCTGCTTCTCATCAGACTTGTTCTCTAGACCCTTCCCCAGCTCCGTTGCCCTTCTCTGGACACGCTCCAGCCCCTCAAGGTCCTTCTTGGAGTGAGGGGCCCAAAACTGTATCCAGGATTTGAGATGCAGTGTCACCAGTGCAGAGTCCAGGGGGGTGATCCCTGCCCTGGTCCTGCTGGCCACACTGCTGCTGACACAAGCCAGGATGCTGGTGGCTTCTTGGCTACCTGGGCACACACTGGCTCATACTCAGCCAGTTGTCCACCGGCACCCCCAGGTCCTTTTCCAAAGGGCAGTTTTCAGCCACTCTGCCCCAAGCCTGGAGCAGTGCCGGGGGTTGAGATGTGGATGTGGGGATAGGATCTAGTGTGGTGTTTTTTGCCTGGAAGTAGACTTCTGTGGCTCAGCTCCTCTTTGGTGTTCAGCCCTGAATGTGTCATCTCCTGTAAGAAGGGGCTGGTCACTGTGCTCCACAGCAAGGAGAAGGGGGCAGTGTGTGGCCCAGCACTGTCCTCCTTCCCCAGCCGTGCCGCAGGTGCCTTTGGGAGCCCAACCTCAAAGACACTCTTTGAATAAAACCAGAAAATGTTAAATGCACACAAATAAGGTTTTGTGAGTCGGTGGGAGAATCCAGCCCATCTCTACTGATCTCACTTACTGCCTCTTCATACTTTCTTTCAGGCACTGGATGTGTGGGCCATGGGAATTACCCTCTACTGCTTTGTTTATGGGAAGGTAAGCTGGCTTCAGGCACCTAGCCCTGCACGGGACTGCCTGTCCAGGGCTTTGGAATCATTCCATCCCAAATAAAGGCAAATATTAGAAACCAAGACCTACCTTCTGCAGGCTCCTGTGTTCCCGAATCACTCTGTGGATGAGAGGGGGCTGAGGTTGTGCTCTGTGGTGTCTAGAGCTGGCCCTGTGCTCAGAGAGGTTGTTTGTGCTGCGAACCAGTGACACCAGTAGCACCAACAGCAGTTTGTCAGGAGTTTTCTGTACTGCCTGTGTTTAGAAACAAGCCAGACAGAGCACGTGGAGAGGCACAGGTCTGATCCCAAGCCACTGCAGTGCTTCAGCAATCCAAATTACAGAAATCTCTGTCTGGCAGAGCTGAGCTGGGCCAGATGGAGACCACATTAGCAGAGTCAGCTCTTCAGAGCTGCCTTCTGCACACTCCATGTCCTGTCATGGCTTCTCCCTCTCCTGTGGCCAGAAGCCCCTCGTCCCACCCACACTCTCCCAAGATAAGCACTACAGCAGGTACCCAGGGTCTGTGTGTGCAGGTGTGTTACCTGAACCTCCTGTCCCAGCATGGACCACTGCAGATCCCACCACAGAGGCACAAGGCATCCAGCCTAGGGCTGGGAAGTGACTGGGGGAGATGGCAGAGGCAGAACTATCTGGTGTCATATTGCTGAGCTAAGTCATGATGGAAGACATCCTCTTACCTGAGAATAATGTCTATAACTCTGTCTATAATGAGGTCACATTTGGGCCAAATCCTCACGTGAAAGGTATAACCTTGATTTTCTATTCTGATCTAACCTCATGGTGATATTACTTCTGTCTGTGGCAAGCATTGGAGGAAAGAAAGAGGGAATATAAAGCCAAGCTCAAGGGTGTGTTTGTCTGTTCCACATGACCCTGTGCAGTAAATATTGCACATTTTGTACCTATTTTGTATTTCATAATTTAGTCCAGGCAGGCTGAGGCAGAGCCCCGGCCCCAAGTGTACCTGCTCCTTGGGTTTTGATGCAGATGTTCACAGAGCCTGAGAATCTGCTGCTCCTGCATCCCCCCCAGTCTTCACCACAGCCCAGTTAACCACCCACCAGTCCTGCCAGGTGGGAAGAGGCAGGATCTAGGTATAAATGAATCCAGTGTAAAAAGTCGTGCTGGAGAAAAATATGCTTTATATCCAAATATCTGAATTTACAGTGGAAACCCAAGTGTTTTAATAGTAATACTTAGCTCCAAAGGATACTTGTCACGGACACGGTGGTGTCACTGTCTCCATCTTGCAGGTAAAACTGGAGCTGGGAAAAGGACAAGTTGTAGTTTGTGGTCCCCTGGCAGGCTGGATGGAGACAGAGATCCCAGTCCAGTTGGGATATCCCTGTGTTGTTCTTCTGCATTTATTTTTTAATAAGGAACAAATGAATTTATTTTGAATGTGGAGATTTTATTAGTTTCCATCTCTGTAAAACTGAGAGAGTGCAACCAGAGTGTGCTTCTGTTACATGAGTGACAGACCCTGAGCAGTGCCAGGATCTCTGACAGCTGGAAAATCTTCTGTTTGCTTTACAGTGCCCTTTTATAGATGAATATATTCTGGGTCTTCATAACAGGATCAAGAACAAGCCTGTGGAGTTCCCAGAAGAGTAAGTAAACTTTACTCAGCTACTGTAAAATAAAGTTCAGTTTTCAGTGTTACTCGCATTTAATGCTGGCAGGTCTCCACAGAGGGACAGGCAGGGGCTGGGAAGGTGCTTTGTGTTCTCCTGGGTCCTTCATGTGGGTTTTGTGCAGATGTTGTTGTTGAAGTGTTGCAGCTGCTGCTCCTGCTGCTCCTGTGTCCATGTTGTGCAGACACAGAGTAAAGGAACCAGCTCTTGAAATCTTTGGAAGTGGAGGGGGTTGAGTCCAGGTCCAGGGAGTTCTGCCCCAGCTCCTTGCCCCTGGAGATGCTGGAAGCATGGCTTGGTTGGAGGTTTGTGTTTCTCCCATGTGGTAGTCACTGGAATGATTCAATGTGTTAGTTTTGAAAAACAATGTGGTTTATAGACCTTGGTCTCCAAGCACATGCCCCTTGCGTGGACTTAACCTTGGAGCAGAGGGAAGTGTCTGATGGAAGGAGGCTTCTCCTGGGATACACAACCACAGCTTGGTGCCTCCTCCAGCAGACTCCAGGAAAATGTGGGTTTGTCTGGTGTGCTGACAGCCTGGGACTGCTTAGGAAAAAACAAAAATTAATTTGCCTCTGCTGTGGAGAGTGAAGGAGGGGACAAGTCAAAGCCCCAGGCTTGGTTTGAGCAGTGGGGAGGTCAGTGTTGAGACAATGAGCAGGGAGGGTTTGTGGTCTTGTCAGATGGGCCTGACAGGAGGTAATTACACTTGGTGTGTGCTCAGTCTCTGCCTCCAGCCCATGATGCCTTGCCCAGCAGGTCGAGGGAGGTGATTCTCCCCCTCTACGCCACCCTTATGAGATGCCACCTGGAGCACTGTGTCCAATTCTGGAGCCCCCAGTACAAGAAAGATCTGGATGTGCTAGAACGTGTCCAGAGAAGGGCCACGAGGATGATCAGAGGGCTGGAGCACCTCTCCTATGAGGACAGACTGAGAGAGTTGGGGTTGTTCAGGCTGGAGAAGAGAAGGCTCCAAGGGGACCTTCTTGTGGCCTTCCAGAATCTCAAGGGGGCTACAAGAAAGCTGGGAAGGGACTTTTTTAGACTGTCGGGTAGTGGTAGGACTGGGGGGAATGGGTCAAAACTAGAGGTGGGGAGATTCAGATGAGACGTTAGGAAGAAGTTCTTCCCCAGGAGGCTGGGGAGACACTGGCACAGGTTGCCCAGAGAGGTGGTGGAAGCCCCATCCCTGGACATTTTGAAGGCCAGGCTGGATGGGGCTGTGAGCAACCTGGTCTAGTGGGAGGTGTCCCTGCCCATGGCAGGGGGGTTGGAACTAGATGATCTTGAAGGTCCCTTCCAACCCTGACAATTCTATGATTTGTGTGTTGGCCTCTCCTCTGCATTCCCTCCACCTTCAGGCCTCCTGTGACTTTCTGTTGCTGATTAATTTGTTTCTCCTGGTCACTATCAAACGAAGTAGCCAAAACTGGACTCCTCATTTTCCTTCCCATATAAGCACAGTAGTCAGGCAAAGAAGTTTTGACCTTCTTGCCCCAACTGCTCATTCTAATAAAAATGTAGAGTTAAAATGGTTTAAAACAAGCATGAAGAAATTAAAACTCTAATGAGAGGCACATCTGGTATGTGAGAGGAAGGGAGGGATGTTGTCAAGGAGCCCGTGATATGTGCCTGTATTCACCATCTATTACATGAATTTTTTGTGAGATGCTCACTGAATTTT
This sequence comes from Brachypteracias leptosomus, assembly GCA_013401335.1. Classification (NCBI taxonomy): domain Eukaryota; kingdom Metazoa; phylum Chordata; class Aves; order Coraciiformes; family Brachypteraciidae; genus Brachypteracias; species Brachypteracias leptosomus. Next base: position 180,111 of record VYZX01000510.1, read on the forward strand.
TAAGCACCTACAGCAAAGGGCTGAGCCTCTGCCTTGGCAGCCTCAGGCTTCCTCTGAGTCTGCAGAAAGTGCAGAAAGTCTATTTTAGACATCTGCTGTAGCTGGGATGACTCGTGCCCCAGCTCCAGGGCTGCATTCATCACCTCTCCATTGACTGAAGTACAACCACTGCAGATAGCTCAGATGGAGCACCTCTGCTCAGCTGGTAGAGCCCACCCCAAGGTCTGTGTGGAGCACACCTCCCAAGGACCTATGGCCACCAGATCAGGTAAAGATGGCAAAGACAGACCCCAGCTGTGGGTATAGAGCAGTTCTGGCAGGCCAGCCTTGTGCTGGTGGTGAGGTTTTACAGCTAACCAGGCTTCAGGCATGAAGAGCACGAAGGCTGGTCATGCCACATTGCCACATCCCACTGATTGCTCTGTGGCTGGGGCAGGACTTTGTCTTGACAGCATTGCAGCAAAAAAAAAGAAAGTTGTTTATGTTTCCCTGGCAGTTCTCTTGCTGCTTGCCTGGGCCCTGGCCAAGTGCCCATCCTCCCCCAGCCAGCGTGTGTTTGGGTTAGCAGTCAGCTTACAAGAGACTGCTCCCATCTGTGTCTGCAGTGAGTTATGAACATTTAATGGGCTAACTGGTTTGTGCTAAGAACCTTTTCTTCATTCAGACATTTCCTTCAGCAGTAATTGGGCTGGATGATTTATTTGGATCTCTCAGGGACTTGCTCTTGCAATCTAAAAAAAGCTGCACCCCTTGTTAAGTGGCTGCAGGGGCAGAGCTGCTGGGTGCTGGTGGCTCTAAACTGCCTCTACTCCTTAGATAAGTGCCAGAGCCACTCATAAAGCTGGAATTCACTGGGCTGGATCCACCCTGACCTCCCACAGAATTAGCTCCTCGCTACAGTTAGGAATATTTTGGTTCCAATTTATTTCACCATGGCTACGAAAGGCACGTTCCTGTTTGCAGACAGCCCATGGAAACAGCCTTTGCCTATTTCCTGACAACCTTCAGGACAGAGCTGGAGCTGATGATACCCACGTCATTGTCCCTTCCCTTAGAGACACCGGGATAAATATTTATTGCTCTGGAGTCCTCATTCATGCCAGTGAGTCCTTGGCATGACAGGAGGTAGATGGGGTTGGCTCACCCTGTGACAGTCCTGGCATGACTAAAAAGCAAGCTGGGGAAGTTTCTGTCCAGACGTGTAGTAAGAGAGCCAGAAGCTCTGCGTAGTCCCTCCTGAAGTCCAGCACAATGTTCTCTGACCTGCAGGCATCCTGCAAAATGATCTATGGTGCTGGCAACCCTCCCACATGGGTGCTGAGCTTGGTGCCGCTGAAATTTTCCTGCGAGCTGTGACAGGTCTGTGACAGGTCTGTGACTGTGAGAAGTTCCAGATAGCGTCGGCTTTGCAGATGAGAAATGTCATCGGGTCCAGCACGCCCAGAACGGAGAGAGGGAGAACCAAAGGCAGGGTGGTGTCATCTGCTACCTGGCTATAACCCACCTGATGCTTCATGATCCTGTTCACAGGGCTTTTTGAGGGTGATGAGCCCCTGGCCCAGGTTGCCCAGAGAGGTGGTTGATGCCCCATCCCTGGAACCATTGCAGGTGAGGTTGGCCGGGGCTCTGAGCAACCTGCTCTAGTTGCAGATGTCCCTGCTCAGTGCAGGGGGGTTGGACTAGAGGAGCTTTAAAGGCCCCTCCCAACCCAAACCATTTTGTGATTCTTTTCCTTATGACATTATTCCTGTGTTGCATAGAAATCAGTTCTGGTGCCGAGAAATGTTAGGGGGTTGTATATTCAATCTCTTGTACTTTATTTAAAGCTGGTGCCAGTTTGGCACAGATCTGATGTTAAACATTTTAAAAACACCATCTCACCTGCATCTCAGTGTGGTTCTCCTGCAGGAGTCTGTTCTGTTAAATGCACTGTCCCTCCCCAGAGCTGTGCCTGGAGCTCCCCTCAAGAGCAGCTCCATTCTTCCCATTCCCACCTAAGATGTGGGCTGCAGTGTAGCCTGGGAAGAAGCCCCTGAGGACTCATTCTGCCCTTCTCCTTGTCTGGGCCATGTTGGCTGTGTGCTGCAGACCCTTGACACAGCTCTGAAAGTGTTCAGGCTTTAAAGTGAACCCACTTTCTGCCCCTTCCCACTGCACAGGTGGTGTTTCCTTGTGGTCAGTTGTTAAAAATCCCATAACCAAAGTCCACAAAAAGTGTTCATAAATTATTAAACAGCAGCTCTGTTTCCATCAGACTTTAATATCCCTTGCTCTGATGGGATCTTATGATCATTTATTCCCTCCTCTGCTTGGGGGGGTGCAGAACACAGCACCTCATCCCTCACCAGTGTTCTCAAGCTGAAATCCAGCCCTGCTGGGGAGTGACATTTTGTGTTGGCAGGTCCCATCTCCAGCAGAAACACAGCTCCTCCAAAGTCATTTGTGAGACAGACTTTTGACTGCCTAATATGGTTCTGCCTTAGGCTGGCATTTTATTTCAGTAGCACTTCGATCATACAGATCAAGCGTGTTCTAAAGATGTTGCCTCATCATTAGCAACAGAAGCCTTTGGACTAGAGGGACAGGCTGCAGGACCGTGTGAATAGGGTGGCTTCTGGGTTCAGAAACTCTAGTGTTTAGAATCATAGAATGGTTTGGGTTGGAAGGGACCTCCAAAGGTCATCTAGTCCAACCCCCCTACAATAAGCAGGAATGTCTCTAACTAGGTTAAGTTGCTCAGAGCCCCATCAAGCCTGACCTTGAATGTCTCCAGGGATGGGGCCTCCACCACCTCTCTGGGCAACCTTATGACATTTAGATCTTGGAAATAGTGTTAAAAGCTGTATTTCTCTTAATGTCATCTGTTCATGCTCTCCTCATCTTACTCCCAAGCTGATTGATACAGGTGGGAAATATGGAGCTACCAAACGTGCTGCCATCAGCATTGATGGAAGCAGCTTGATTAACAAGACCTGCAAGCTTAGCTGGGAACCTGAGTGTCAAATGGGGATGTCTCTTCCAGCATGTGGTCACTCATGATGTGGCTTCAGCAAATCAAGTGGTGCCCTTCTTGTATCATGGAACCCAGCTCCAGTTCTGCTCTCGATAACTCTCGATAACACTTTGTTGCCCCAGAATCTGTACTCTGAGATTCCCTTATAATGTGTCTCTAAAATTGTCCCTAGATCCAGTGCCCTGACCCCTTGTCCTGCATTTTGCGAGCACTGACCATGATGTCTGAGAAGGAACTCAGCCAACTAGTCCTTCCTTTCTCAAGCCAAGTTGGCAGAGAAAATACCTTCTCAGTGGAGTAGATTCTCCACCAAGGAGCCACAGTGAGGACCGTGCTTGCCTTGAGCACTGACAATTCCCTTGCTAACTGCACTGCTCTTTTCTTTTCTCAGGGCACAGATAAGTGATGAGCTCAAGGAGCTGATCCTGCACATGCTTGATAAGAACCCAGAAACAAGGATAACAGTCCCTGAAATTAAGGTAAATTGGGCATTGATATGATTTTGTCTCAGCTGATTTGGTTGTTCCTTTGGTACCTTCTAATGAGGCAGAGCTGTTCCCAGGGTTTGTTTCGGGAGCTTTCTCTGGCACGTCCCCTCAGAAGGGGAGAGTGCTCATTCTGCAGCCTGGAACAGCTCGGGCTGCTGCTTGCTTGGGGAATATTGACAAAAGTTTCCTTGTTTACTTATTTAAATTGAAATTCCTCAAAAGCTGGCTGATCCTCAGCAAATCCCTGGAAGAATCGTCATGGGGACTGCCAGCTGCAGAGCCTCTGCTGTCAGTGTTCCAGGGGCTGGCAGCGTGTTCTCCTGGTACCTGCGTGGTCAGTGGCCTCAAGGCAGCACATTTGTTTCATCTTGGGAGATGCTTAGAACTGGTAGAGCACAGTGCTTCTCAGGGTTTGGCTTCGTTCTGGTTCTGCGTGGACTTTGTCCTCCTGTCACCCCTTAGCGAGGCCTTGGACCTGCTGGCCACTCAAGGTTTCCGCAGAGATCCCTCAGCATCCTCTGCAGGGCATGCAATTCTTCATCACTTTGTCTCAAGCCACCACCAGCACTTTTACCACCAAGCTACAGAGTAGGAAGGTTGAATTTCAAGGAAAAATGTGATGTTCACTTTCTTCCATTCCCAGAAGACCACAGCCCCCCTGGTGGGAAGTCCTTTGGAGCTGTATTGAAGGGATTTCACTTGGCAGCTCTTGCAAACACTTCACGTGGAAACCTGGACCTTGTAAGACCCCTGAGAAGCAGTAGATAAAGGGGAGCTTTCTTCTGCTCTTCCCCCAAGTAAGATGATGGCCAAGCAGCTTCTGGGCAGAGGTGACCATAGAGTGGCTGCCACCATCACAGGAGGCTTGGTCAGAGGAATCCAACCTGGAGAGTACAGCAGAGCCTGATGGGAGCCAGACAAGGAGATGACACACTGCCTCCATGTTTGTATCCACAGACAGATGCCAAGGAGCTGCTCTGCTCTGAAGTAGCACATAGCAGACCTCATGGCATTGGGCTCCAGCCTTGGCTCCTGGCATAATCAGATGTTTCAAAGTTGCTGCTCCAGGCCTCCTCCTCCACCTCCTCCGCCTCCACCCCTTTTTTCCCCCTATTTTCACACTTCCCTCTTTCTCTTTCATGTTCCATACTTGTAAGATAAAATGCTGGCATAGCTGTAGACATTCTTCTCCTGACAAGCATTAGCTTGATGCTGCTTCTCACATATAATTATTTATAGCTGATAAATCTCTGATGTCTACATTGAAGATAAACATGGCAAAAGCTGGAAGGAGGCAGTAAAATTATGTAAGGGGGTTAGGCTGGACAAATACCTTAACTGCTCTGCCCAACTGGGTTTGGAATTGCTATTCATCACCAAAAGAAATCAAGTCAATAATTTTGTCTGAGGAACATAGACCCCATGGCTGAACTCAGTCCCCTCCCAAGCAAGTGACAGGTGGGCTGTGGGATTTAGTGCTGGCAAGGGTGAGGGGCTGGGCCGGCCATTAAAAGAGTGACAGATGCTCTCTGTTAACTCCTCTGTCTTCCTAAAGGGGATGAGAAAGGGAATAAGGGTTGGTGGCTGGGTGTGACAGCACTGGGCATTATGGGGTGCCACCTACCCAAGCACCAGATCACAGCCATTCCCAAAGGATCTGATTGAAGCGCGAAGTGGAAAATGAAGCAGCACCACCAGCTTACCCCTGTAACCAGTCCTGTGCCCCCATTTCCCTGCCATCATGGCTCTGTGCTGTGGGAAGGAGCCCCCCAGCTCTCTGTGTTCCCCCCACGCAGGTGCACCCGTGGCTGACCAAGGGCGGGGAGGAGCCGCTGCCACTGGAGGAGGAGCACTGCTCGGTGGTGGAGGTGACAGAGGAGGAGGTCAAGAACTCGGTGAAGACCATCCCGAGTCTGCCAGCTGTGGTGGGTACAAACCACAGCCACATCCTCTGCACGGGTCACCAGTTGGTGCTTTGCTGAAGAGTTCAGCTGGTGAAGGAGGTTTGGAGAGGGTGCACGTGTGCTCCTGGCATAGAAAGCTTGAACTTTCAACCCAGTGTGAACTTCTTGTGTTTCTGAGGGTCTGAGCAGCCTGACTCTGCAGGGCCTGACCCTGTCAGCAGCCCTGTTTGTATCTGTCTGGCTGCTGGCTGCTGTAGGGTCACACCTCCAAAGTGTCTGGCATCAGACATCTCAGAACAGAAGCATCCCAAGTGTGTTTTGTTTCATTCATCTGGAGGTTGAAAGACACCTCATTTGGATCCTCGAAATGAAGGCTCCAAACCTGGCTGTGACCTGGCCAGAGAGAAGGGATGTCCTGGCCAGAGATGTTCTCTTCTGGCAGGCAGAGGACATCTGCCCCAGGGTATACAGCTGGGACTTGCCTGCCAGCCTTGGGGGAACCACAAGTGCGTGTTGAGGGCTCTCTTGGCAGTGTGTCTGTAGCCAGCTGAAGGTCTGCTACGGGCAATTGCTGTGATACAGGTGCCTTTGGGGGGTTCCTCCTGGAGAAAGAGATGCTGAGCATGAGGACCTGTTTTTACAGCTCTTGTAATATGAAGTTAACAGACATTTGCCCCAGCAGTTGGCTGGGGGAGTGAAAACCACCCTTTACCCTTGATAGGAGGACCTTTGCCTTTGAACCCCCAGGAGCTGGCAGCTCAAGCCTGGGTAGAGCCTGTCTGGGAGGAAGTCCCAGGAGAGTTCTGGTGCCTCCTTCCCCTGGGCCTTGGAGCACCATCAATGGCAGGCATTGGTCAGCAAAGTCTGCTTCCCCTCTTGCCAGCAATGATCTGCATCCAGGGGTCTGAGCTCACTGCCCAAGGGAACAGCCTTGGCACAGCCTGGAGGTCCCAGAGCTTCTGTGGGTTTCTCTAGTTCATGCTCTAGCTCTAATGCCATTAAATTATTAAACAAACCATTTTCAGACTCCTTTGAACTGGCTTCAAGGGCGTGATACACGAGTTGTGCTGATCTCACTGATCTCTTTTCCTTCTTTAAAGATCCTGGTGAAGGCCATGCTAAGGAAGCGCTCCTTTGGAAACCCATTTGAGGTCCAGACCAGGCGGGAGGAGAGGTCCATGTCTGCTCCAGGGAACTTACTGATGTAGGTATACATGGCTTTACCCAGCTCTGCTGCACAGGCAGAGTAAGGCAGGGTGGGGAGCACCAAGGAAGCACTTTGCAAATCTTTTCTGTAGCATTTAAGGACAAAATTCCCTTCTAAAGCAAATACTGAGGCTAAAATCTACCTCCAGCCCTCTGGGGTTAAAATACAATGAGTAAAGCAGCCCAAGTGCTCTTTTTGTAACTGCGGCTCTCTCTGCAAGATGGGTTTGGCCTAAACACATGTAAGGTGCTAAACCTGGGTCTGGTTTTTAACCTTTTAATTTATAATACCGTGATCAAAGATCCATTAGAGATTGGTGAACCAAGAATCTAGTCGGGAGATGTATTGGAGGGTTTAATTCTTCTCTCCTTTTTATGGGCAACAGAACAGATGCCAGATGAGCCATTTGCATGTTTCATAAGCTGGAAATGGGGTGATGTGGTTTGTTTGTGGTCTAGGGCCCATGTCTGGGCAGAGACACCATGAGATGCATGAGCAGACAGTGGAGATCACTCTGACCTTGCTCTTTCATTGGAGAAGATGTACAGTGTTTGTCTCACACCCTGTTGTGAAACGGTGCAACACATTGCAATGGAATATTTTGGATATATATTGGATATAAATGGCTATATTGGGACTAAAAAGGGAGTAGACAAGTTGATGACTATTAGATTCATCAACAAATTTTCAGTGCAATGATCTGGATGTACAGGGATGGGGGGAGAATTTCTCTGGCCTTTACTTGGCTCTTACTTTTCCTCCCTGATGTTGATTACCCATCCCTTCCAGATCCAGGACCCTGGCCTGTCACTCCAGTAGGTGACAACTGGACCATTAGCCAAACCTGGGACATTTTCATATCCTCACCCTGCAGAATCTGTGAGGCTGGGATGGTTTGGCCCCTGCCAGGACCAGGCACCCCATGGCCACTGCCCCCCGACCTTGGATGGGAGGAAAGAGGGAGGAAAATACAAACCCCGGGGTTGAGATCAGGAGAATTTATCCCAGGGATGCAAAAGCAACAGTGAGAACAGCAACAGTGACAATAAAGTGGTAACAATGTAACAAAAACCAGATACAAAGTGACCAGACCCAGCAGAGACCAGGGAAGTGCCTGGACTGGGGCATGGTCAGCGTGGTATGGAATAACCCTCCAATTAACCCTATCCTGGCCCAACCAGGACAGGCTGCAGGTCACAACAAAGCTGTGTTGTCCCAGAATGACCCTTTTCCACCCAAGACCCCAGCACCATGCCTGGCAGAGTCTCCTTGCCCCTCTGACAGTGCCAGCAGAGGGGTGTGGGGGGATCTAAGGGCTCAGCTCAGCTGAGGATGATGATGGAGTTGGACTTGGATGACCTTTGTAGGTCCCTTCCAACCCAACACATTCTGTGATTCTATGATGATGCTTTGGGGCATCAGAAACTCCAGTAAAGGCTTCACCTCTGAGTCCAGGGCCAGTTCACGTCAGACACCAGTTTAGCATCATGCTGCTGTGGGGACATTCCTGAAGAGCAGCCACAGCTCCTTTGCCAGCTCAGCACAAGGGATTTGTCCTTATTTGTTTGCCTTGGCTCATTGTCTTCTAAATTAGTTCCTGCTAATTTGACACACGTTCCTGGCCCTGCCTTGGCTGTCAGTCCTGGTTGCTGCTTTGTTCTGCTCTGAGATGGGGGAATGTTTACTAAACCTGGAGAAAAATGCTTCCCACTGTCCCAGCACATTCCCACTGTCCAGGATGGCTCATTCAGAGCAAGGCAGGATTTATTCTTTCCAAGCTCTGCCTGATTGCTATCTCAGAGTGATCTGCTGTTCTACTATCTTGAGCCTGTTTCCAAAAGGGACCTGGTTCCTTCCACCTTCATTTGAGATGCTTGAAAGCCCATGACACTAATTTACCAATTGGTAGGAAAAGTCTTGACCCTGATGCTGTGACTGGTTCCTGCCTAGAGCTGGATGCTTTGTTTTCTGCTCAGAATAAGTCAAGTTCATTTGATCTAATGTAGCTGTGGAGTTTCTAGTTTCTGTGGGTCAGGGATGGAGCCGTGGCCATGCTTGGTTAGCCTCTGCTCAGCAGTGTAAGCACTTAGAGATGCCCTCCCAAATGTGAATGGTCTTTGAAGGCTCCAGTTCCCCACTACTCTAACCCCTGCACTTGATTTCTCAGTCTCATGCCATTGGTGCTAATTTTTGTCAGTAACAATTGACTTTATTCTAAATTAATTCATGCACGACTGGAGCTTTGAGACTCCATCCCAAAACCCTTCTGTTTAAAAGAAAGGTGTTGGCTAAATCTCTCTGACAAATAATGTGGTGTGTGAAACACTGCAGCAGGAATTCCACGAAGAAATGGGGATTATTTTTCCAAACTTTGAAAAGTGCTACACTGATTGAATCTAATGAAAATCACTTCACATTTAAATAAATTTGTTGGGTCTCATGACATTGATTTTAAGTGAATTGAGTTCATTGTTCAGTGACTTATCTCTTGATTACAATGTTGTTTCCACAGGGGCAAACAGAGCCAGACACGGAGCCCATCCAGTTAATTCATAGTTTTACTCTAGTAAACCCCCCCCGAATACACATATAAAATACAACATCAGGACAAATGTTATGAATAGCTCTGTGTTAGTTAAAATAAGCTTTGAGTGAGTCTGGGTGACTATAAATTTCTAGGAGCTAGGAGGAACAGATGATATTGTTATAGCATAAAGACTCTGCAGAGTTTCTGCATGGCAGCAGCACCTTCAGAGAGGGATGAATCAGCTTTTGTGAGATTGCAGCTTCTTCTAGTTATAGGTAGAAAACATCTTGTTGTGTTTCTATATAAGAAGAAAAAAAGAAAAACCATTAGAAAACTCATTTCACATTCAATTTCTTTAATTAGGCTGCATGTGAAATTGCCAGAGCCCCACTTGCTGCTGCTTCGAGCATCTTACATCTGTGCCCATCCTGGGAATATATTTGGTAGGAAATCCTCTGACAGCTGAGTGAGCTCTCTGGCATTTGATGCCTAATTGGAGGTTCTGTCCTTTAAGCTCACACTTTGGAGAGGAGGAAATGAAATGATGTGGTTGAATCTTTTTCTTAATTTCTCCCTGTATTACTTACAGACAGTGCTGGGCTCTGTTCTTGGAAAAGAAGCTGCACATGCAGGAGGCTTTATGATAGCAGGAGGTCTTCCATGCTTGGTGCATTGTTCCTTTAGAGGACACCACTAAGACACCAGTGATTTGAAATGGTTCTTGAGTTAGGAGGAGAAGGGGCTTTTTTAGCACTGCTTAGACCTGGAAAAAGCAAATCCTCTCCTGGGTGTTATTTATTGCTTCATTTAATAGCACTGAAAAGTTCAAAAGGCAGCTGTTAAAATGTCAGGCACATTCACCAGGTAGAAGGGAAGTAAAATGAAGATTCCCCTGTTCAGCAATTCTTGTTTTCAGCAGCTGCCTCTCCCACAAGAGCAGCTCCACACACCCAGAAGCCATCTGGCACCCTGCCCGGGGAGCTGGGGGGGATGGGGCACTGGATCCTGCCTATCCTGCACAATGGGCTGCCCAGGGCAGTGCTGGAGCCACCATCCCTGGAGGGGTTCAAAAAAGAAGTAGATGTGGTGCTTCAGGACATGTCTAGTGGTCAGGGAGATGTTGGGATGACTTGATGATCCTGGAGGTCCTTTCCAACCATGATTCTGTAAGATAGAGGGATTCCTCGAGCCTTGCAGCTCCTGCACACCATGGCCAGCTTCAAGCCTGGAGAAGGAAATGATTGTTTCTAATTTTTCCCATTGCAAGGTATTTTTTAAGCCGAGCTGTTCAGTGTTCACAACTAAGTTCTGGGTTTCTGTTAGCAGTGTTTGCTACATTTCTTCTGCCTGCCCCAGGTTTCCCCTAATTGAGTCAGCAGTGGCTTCACCACATTTTATTACTCTCATTTATTGCAACTACTGCCTATCAAATTAATTGCTGTGTTTTGACAGACCCAATTTACTTTCCCATTATGGCCGCTGTTACTATTGATGAAATGAGGTTGTCAGCCCCTGTATGGGGGATCAGGCTGTAGTTAGAAGCCTAGCCTGTTCCCAGCCTTCCCAAAAGGACAGCAAAAGAGCCATCACTGCCCTGAGGGCCATACTGTCCATGTAGGAAGCCAGGGAGGAGAGGGAGGTAAAAAAGTGGTTGCCTTAGGTCTCCAAGCAGAAACAGCTTCTCCCAAAGCAGCCCAGAGGTACCTGCCTCATGTGGGCTTTGTGCTGAGAAAGTCCCAGAGCTCTGTGCCACAGGACAGCTCAAAACCAGGCTGCAGAGCTCCCTCAGGACAGCCAGGCTTACAACAGCATCTTTGACAAGGGAACAGCAGCAGGTTGGGTGTAAATCTGCCAGATGTCTCCACTAAAGACACTCCCTTGGCCTCTGCTAGTGCTCAGTGTCTGTCTCTCCAGTCCCAGGAGGATTTTGGATAGGTAGCTTTTCAGATGGTCAGAATAGAGACAAACCCAACCAAAGCCATATCCATTTTTGCTGCAAAGAGAGAATTTAATGTCCTGTGAGAAGAGCCATGCCCATGGTGTAGGTGGGTATCCTCATAGTCCACCTAAGGACCAAGACACCAACTGTGGCACAGGTGGCTAAGACCCACCATCAGCAGGACCCTGCAGCAAGTGGCCCCATGCTCCTGTGGCTCTGCTTGGCTGCCACCCGCCCCATTGCCCAGGGGTGGATGCCATGACCTTGATAGGACACAAAACCCCTGGCAATGCCAAACTACATGGCCCAGGAAAGCAGAGCTGGAGATCAGCAGCGTTCTGGGAGCCACCTGGAGCTTCCAGCAGCAGTAGGGGCTGGAGGGACTTTGTACCAGTGCCACCAGTGCCTGTCCTCATCTGTCCTTCAGGCTGTTGTGAGTGATGCTCCATCCTCCATTCCCCTCTGCTCGCCAGGCTGGTTAGGTGCAGAAATACAAGCTCTTTTACCTGCTGCCATCACCTTCATGATCACTTTCTTCCTTTGTCTCATTGTTTTGCTCTCAGGGACAGATTCCTCTTAAACTCATCTGTACATTTGCATCCGTCTTTAAGGTAATTCCCTGTTTGTGTCTCCCCTGGGTGCTGTAGGAACACGTGTCCCCTCCTCAGCCTGTGTGCTCTGTGTGGTAGTGAGAGCGCTCGGCTCCATCCTTCCTTCCTGTAGGAGCAATTTCCCCGCGGTAATCCTCTGTGTGTGACGCTAATGTTTATGTATGCTTTTTTTTAATGATGATTATTTGTGGTTCTTCGGCGGTTCAGCCTTCTCTGGGGGTGAAAAAAAGCCAGTTGGATTCCAGCAGGAACTGCTGCTCAGCCTCACGGTCACAGAAGGGTTAGTTGCAGAATTTGGGATAGGCTGAGCTTTGTCATTTGGGCTCAGGTTTAATATTTAGGGTGTATACAAAAGAAATAGAGCCAGAGCCATCTCTGCTCCAGCCACTCCCCCACTCCCCTGTGTTTCTGCCTCTGACGCTGCTCTGGGAGGACCCTGGGCTGACCAAAGTTGGGTGCTCTGTGTGACCACCCACCCCCCCACCTCATCCAAGACCTCATTAAAACGTAGCCCTTTGCCCAACCAGCAGCACAGAACCTCCTAGGAAGTGGCATGTCCAGTTAATTCTGTTAAATAACAAAATAACGTTCAGTGCAAACCGTGACCAACTGCTTACAAACATTTCAGTGTGAAGTCTCAGGATCAAGTTCTCAGGCAGGACACAGCCTCCAGCCAGGCCTGGGAAGACCAGGAAACAGCCACGTGCCTCTGAATGCCTTTGGGAGCAGCTCCAGGGCTCTGGAGTCTCTGGCTGGCCAGGTTTATCACTCCAAGATAAATGGATGAGCTCAAGCCAGGGTGTTGCCTGCTCCCAGTGAGGAAGGGCTGGCAGAGAGTCTCCAGAAATGGTCAGGAGAAGGCTGGTGGGGAGGACAGGACTGACATGGAGCCATCAGTGATGGCTGGTGCTGCTGCCTCCTGCTCTGTTCTTCATGGAGAGCTTCCATAGAGAGGAAGGGGACCTCACCAGCTGAGATGAGGACAGATATTGGTATTTAGTGGAGGAATGAAACACTTCACAGGATGGTGTGTGTGTACATGCTGTGATTCAGCTCTAGGCTGTCCCACTCCATCCCTGTCCCCTGCTTTGGAGGGAAGTGCTGTAAGACTCTTGCTGGACACAAACCACTGTGAATACCCAGTAGCTCTGATCTTCCTGCAGCTGCTGCAGTGAACAGTGATGTGGACTCCTGGAGAATTGCACAGGTCAGGTTTGCTCACCTGTGGTTTAAAAATACAGCCTTGTTTCTTAAAAAGAGCTATTTAATGGAGATTCACATCCAGCTGCAGGCCTCACAGCATGAGCCCCAGCTCCCATGCAGACTAATCTATGATCTCTGCCCCACCTCACCACAGCAAAGCTCAAGCCTCCTACATAGGAAGACAGTGAAGATTAAGAGCAGGGGAACAGGCTTGAAGGTACCGTGGTGTATGCACAGTGCAAGTTACCTTGGCTGTGGTTTAAGGACTGCCACTCACGTCTGCTGAGGGATTTTGGGGACCAAACTCACAGAAACTGAAGTCAAACAGCTGTTGTGTAGAGAAAACTGGGTTCTGGTAGAAGCATTCAGTTTTTATTGCCTCTTACAGCAGAGCTTTGGAGAAGCAGTTATGGTATCAAGCCCTCTTTAAAAAATAACAAATCAGATTAAAGAAAAGCAAACCAGAACTCCCCAAATACAAACTGGATCATTTGGAAACATTGCTGCTGGTTTGCAAGGCTTTCTGCAAGGACCAGATCCCTCCTCATGATGCTGCAGAGAGAGGAGGGCATCCAGGGAAGCACGAAGCTCAATCTTAGAGGCACAGAGACCAAGGAGGTGCAGAGGCACAGACTGTGCAGCACCGCAGCACGTGGAGCTGGGAGACCAAAATGATCCGGGGGATGGAGCATCTCTCGTAT